>JASSUY010036539.1:0-25669 GCA_032466535.1 Forpus xanthops
TGTGCAGTTCTGGTGTCCTCAACATAAAAAGGACATGGAACTGTTGGAACAAGTGCAGAGGAGGGCCATGAGGATCATCAGGGGACTGGAGCACCTCTTGTATGAAGATAGACTGAGAAAGTTGGGGCTGTTCAGCCTGGAGAAGAGAAGGCTGTGTGGAGACCTCCTAGCAGCCTTCCCGTATCTGAAGGGGGCCTATAGGGATGCTGGGGAGAGACCCTTTGTTAGGGACTATACTGAGAGGACAAGGGGTAATGGGTTCAAGCTTAAAGAGGGGAAGTTTAGTTTGGATGTGAGGAAGAAATTCTTTCCTGTAAGGGTGATGAGGCCCTGGAATGGGTTTCCCAAGGAAGTTGTAAATGCTCCATCACTGGCGGTGTTCAAGGCCGGGTTAGACATAGCCTTGGGTGGTACTTTTTAGTGGGAGGTGTCTGTGCCCATGGAGGGAGGGTTGGAACTAGATGATCTTAAGGTCTTTTCCAACCCTAACTGTTCTATGATTCTATGCTGTCAGATTTTAATATTGCAGCAACAATAAAGATAGGCTGACATCACAGAAAGCCTACATAATTTGGTAGTTGTCTCTGGGGAAAAAATGAACATGTTTTTCTTTATTACCTGTGTAAAAAGCAGTAAAACTTAGTGAGGTGGTGATAATGTATTGGAATGTTTGGTATTATATGAATGGGAAATTTTGGTAAGAAGTTCATAAGTTTGAACTGTTTTGACATGAATAATTTAGTGAAGATGCTTGTAATACCACTGGTTTACGGAGGATGCAAGTGATTTAAGTGCACTATTTTTCATCACTGTAATAAGACATCTCATATAAATTGTAGACATAGGTAGGAGGCTATGTTTCCGAGGTTTTAAGGGGGACCATTTTAAGAAGGTCTTCTTGGAGGTGATACTTTCAATATCCATCAGTCACTTTTTTCTGCCAAGATGCAGGTTTTTGACCATGAAATGGATCACAAATTGCTAAGAATATTTTACGTGGTAAAAATGCTTCATTATTTTAGAAATAAGTATTTTAAAATTTCTCAGATGCTGCTTAAAAAACCCAGAAGTTTCTATCCTTAACTTTTTTAAAAAGTATTGGTACATTGGTCAATCAAAAGTAGTGGTTGTCAAATGCACTATTTCTCGTAAGTAGCTAGCCTGATATTGTAAGACTGCAAACAGATAAATATCCATATATATATATAAATAAAATATAAATAGTAATAAATAAATGATAAATAAAATATAATAAATATAAATAAATATGCAGTACTGGCAAAAATATGTTGTAGGTGACCAGATATCAGCTTTCTAAAATCTACAAATACTACACCCATTAAAGTAAGCAAATTTTATGCTGTGCATGAATAATCTGAAATATGCCTACCTCT
Source organism: Forpus xanthops (assembly GCA_032466535.1). NCBI lineage: Eukaryota > Metazoa > Chordata > Aves > Psittaciformes > Psittacidae > Forpus > Forpus xanthops. The sequence goes on from JASSUY010036539.1 coordinate 1,395, forward strand.
CCTGATTAGACACTTGTGTACACTTGAATTGATGAAAATTAGCTTCCATTTTTTCTCTGTGGCCTTTATGTGTCTTTTTTGATATATTGATTCCCTATTTAATTTTAAAATGTGTTTACTAGGAAACTAATCAGATTTTCACTTTACACATTATAAAAAAAGAATCAGAATTTGCAGAAGATGGAAAAATAATTAGTGCAAAAGCTACTAGGCTGCGACTGAAAATACATAATACATAAGCACAATATATAATCTGCTGTATAAATATGAAATTATATATTGGCATCTGACCAACTTTCCAAATTCAGCTAAATTTGTCATGCTATGCAATCTGACATTGACATAATATAAAACTAAGCTTGCATTGTCTTGGATCTAAAAAGCAGAAATAAGACAAAAGAGATGGTATGTCCTTCAGCTCTCATAAGTGGTAATTGGAAAACGGAAGAAAAATATAGGTGGTTCTTTCTTGACTGCCTGCTCTACTGTGTCAAAGTTTTCAGACCACTACTTTAAAGCAACTGTAATGATTCCTGATTGAGGTCTTCTTAAAGCGCTAGTTGAAGAATAAATACATCAAATGCTAGTAACTTTATGTAAATAGAGAGTGTTGTGGATTACAAGAGCTGCTGACATTCCGTGATGCATTGCAGAAGACCTTGTGCTGGGGTGGTTTGTGTACATTCTCCTTTGTACCCAGAGGATGGTGTTAGGCACAGGACGTGTGAATCCTGGTTTCAGTGCTTTAAGATTTGCTCTTCCTGTTATGGTGCTGTTTCTTTGCCTGGTGGCCACCAAACAAAATCACACAAAGGTGGGTCCTTGCCTTGAGGAACGAGTTACTGCAGTAGTATGTGTGTAAGCAAATATTCATAATCCTGTTGTCTTAAACCAGAGGGAGAAGACTGACAGCAAGTCACAATTTATGCTGTTGTACTGTGATTGGAATACACTAAAGTAATAATACTAATGGATGACAGCGCACTCTGTGTGAAGCCTGAGGAAGTACCTGATCCAGGAAATTTGTTTGAAATGTGTACAGTTTCGGTGATCCACTTAATGATCTCTATGGGAGATCCTCTTTTTTCTTTTTTTTTTTTTCTTTTTTTCTTTTTTATTTTAATTAAGCTTCTCCTCACTTAAAAACTGAGGTTACTATCGGCAAAATTCAAACACAGGTTATGCATATCCAACACAGCATTTCCTATCAGCTCCCTTTGGAAGCTGGTAGTACAAAATTTACTGCAAGAGCCAGCTTTTTGCTTCCTCCCACTTTGCCTCCAGCTGTGTCAGAGCTAATTTAAGTGAAACACCTAATTATCTATTAGCCAAGGTTATAAAATAAAATTAGTCACAGCCCTATATGAAAAATGGCTAACAACTTTCTGCTCATTAAAAATCAAAGCATATACTTACTCACTTTTGATACAAAATGACAGGAATAAAATCTGTGTGAATGAATGTATTAAAATTATCCTGAAAAAAAACCCACAATTAAACCAGAAACAGCTGGAATGAAGCGACCATTTATATTTTAAACTGCTTTTCCTAAAACATTACAAGCCTATGAATCCTTAAGAAAGACCTCACACTTCATTTCTAGCCTTCATGGGTGGAGCAATACTTCATTTCTCACTAGCGATTAAGAAATTCATTAAAACGTATCTGGATCTTAAATTGTAGAATAAAATACCATTTTGAAAAGCAGTATGGTGCACATTATTACGAGAGATGCATATTTAGCTTTGATGTCAGTAGATTTAGTGGCAGAAGAGGAGTCACCAAGTTCAAAAGGAGATTTTGCAAATATATGGGCAACAGCTACTAAGGGGAATAGGTGTATAGAAACCCTTTGACATCTCAAATCAAGCAGCTGTGACACCAGGGTAATGTACAATAGAAAGTGATCGAGACTGTGTGAAATTCGTAAGCAGGGTTTTATATTGCTTCTGTCTTGATGAACCACTGATCTTAGTGGGGTTTTTCTTTTTTTTTCATTTGTTTGTTAAAAAAAAATATTTTCTCTTCATATATTAGAAAATACAGAGATTTTAGAGTGTGTCGGTTTTATGCAGTCGTTCTTTGGTTAGTGTAACTAATCCTTGAGAACTAACAGATTGCAGTAAGAAGAAAAGGGATAAAGACACATAAAGATGTAATGGCTGTGCATGTTCTTCATATATATCAGCCTTTGTGTGTTTCTTGTGTTGTGAAATATCTGTTAATCGGTAATATACAGGGCATCACAATGAAAGCAAGTCTTGAAATCCTGAATGTGTTGCTTAATTCAGTGCCTAAGGGTTTCTTGAAATGCCTTAGCTTCAGCTGATACTTGGTAGCATCATTTAGTGAGAGCTTTTTTCAGGGTCACTTACCACTGTGGACCTAGAAGACAGTTTCAATCAGGCAGAGAAGGAACCCACTGAGTGAATGACAGGAGCATTACCTTGCAAACCAAGAGAGATTTGTCTGGTACAACTTGACTGTCTGACCAACAGCTGACAGACTCTGATGCATACGACCTGTTCACTGAACCCAAATTGCATATGGTTTGTTTAACATACTTATACTTTCCGCTTTCAAGTAACAATAACCTCTTTTGTAGTATAGTCCAAAATGCAGTAATACTCTTGACTGAAAAACCATAGTTGCAATACTCATGTTTCTTTTTCCAAATTATATTGTTGGGTTCTAATTACTCTGAAAATCTGCCAAGATCCCATATCTGCAGGACAACACAGATGTCTGTGTGCCATTTAACAGCTTTCAGGTAAGATAATGTAGCAGGTAAATACTAGAAGTGACATCAAGTGCACAAGCAGAAAAAGCTTGGCCCTCATGATTGAATAAATGAAATAAAAAACTGTGTGATTTAAACAAGCTGAGCTTGTGTACTGTTGGGTCAGGGAAATTTTTTCTTCCTTTATGCTGCTCGTTTGTATTCTTTGTATATTTTTTTTCCTGATAAAAATATCTCTGCTTTATTGGCATTAATTTGTTACATTGATTTTTTTAAGGATTTTTCCTCTCTTACGTGAGCAATGTTAGTTTTCCTCTTAATAAAATCTTACTTTTGCCATTGTATTAATACAACCCAGCAGCAAGTAAAATCACATTATTGCTGATTGCATTCAAAAAGACAGCACATTCATTTAATCGCTGTTAGCACATGTGCGAACTTCCCATGTACCAGGTGGTTGCAATTAGTCTTGGAATACAGTTTATTTGGCAGATTCCTTCCTGTTCATTGGATACTTTCACTGTTCTAGTCCCAAAATTGAGGTGAGTAATGGTGAGAGAAGTCTTATAACTGTAGGTACCCTGGTATATCTTGAAGAATTTCCCTTATGTACTGCTAATGCAAGCTGATACTCTGAAAATTAAAATAATGCAATTTTGGAGATCCCTGGCACTTAGTTCAAGTGGCTTAATTTAGTGTTAAAAAGGAAGATTTCAGTAAACACAGTGGGCAAAATGCAGAAGTACCTTGTTGTTTTTTAGCTGAGCTAAAGGAACATATAAAGCTGATGAACGCGTAAAGTTGGACATCTCTAGCTTTTAAGTGGGAATTACATAGGCAAACTTCTGTCTGTCCTTTTGAGGTATATTCCATGATGGTCCACATAGATGGCTGACATAGAAATAAGATACTAAGAATCAGCTGAAATAGTAACAGAAATAATTTTGAAAACTCTCAGGGAGGTAACTGCCTATGTACTATAATGAAGAGATGTGTTACACTCATGCATAAAGAGGTGTACATGCTCATGTTGCATTGATGCTTAAGTCCTGCAGAATGATTAAAGGTGGGCTTTCCTCAAGGACTAATACTCTGGAGGCTTTCTGAGGTTTATTGACCTTGCTGTTGAAATTATATTAAAATCACAGCAATGCCAATGCACTGAAATAGAAGACAGTGTTTCTGAAAACTGAAGTCCTGGAGATGGCACACATTTAGTGTTCTACTTCAAAGTGTCAGTTTGCTTTATTATTCAAATATCTAAATGTTGCTAAACTATTTAATTATAGTGTACATTCAGAGCCTGCAATCTCAAGTGAAAATTGAATGTATTTTTAAGCCATTCAGTGACATGTTTGAAAAGTTCAGGCCAGTTATGCATTTGTTAGGCGGCTGCGTGGCTGCTATGAAAAACATCACAGTGCAACATTAATTGAATCAGTGAATGGCAGAAATACAGTACTTTTTCTTGCCCCCAAAACTATTTTTTTTAATTCTTCATTCCTAGCCTCTGTAGTTAAACCAAGGATATTTAAGTACACATCAATGTAACCGTCTGAAAAGTTTTCTACAAGCTATCAGTAGAGCTGAGTAAAAAAATTCTCCAATATATCATTAAAAAATGCCGTTTTATCACAAGTTCAAAACTGTTAATGGGAATGCTCTGCTTTTGCTGAAGCTGGCCTTGCAAGTCCCTCAAAAGCTGGTGTTTTGTCTGTACACCAAATTAATATTGTTCAGTTTGGCAATTGTATAAATGACAGCTTAAGTGTAGGGGAGGGAAAAATCGGTCTACATATTTCATGTTCACCTTACAGTGCAGGCAAATTTCAGTGTCTGTAAATGATTTGAGTAACCTGAATGACTGATTCAAATACCATGACTGTCAACCCACATATAAAAGACTGGAGTTATTCACATGCTCACAAAAATTCTCCTGTACCTTCTGACTGTATGCATGGATTCAAATTCATCTGTGATGTGCCATGTGAAGTATTTTGTTCTTCCTTCTCTTACAGTTTGCGTAGTCATGCATATACCTTATTTTGTATATGTATCGTGGTTGTGCTGCTATCCAGTAATTCCTTCTTACTGGTTGAAAAAATGGAAAATCCTAGCAAGAAAAACACTTAGCAATCCTGAAACCTTGTTTTCTAAGCTGAAATATGCTTTCAAAAATGAGATCATGAGTTACCTCAGCAATAATTGCCAATGATATTCATATTGGTAGTATTTAACTGGAGAAAAAAAAAAAAGAAAAAAAAAACTTACAGAAAATTGCTCTTTTCCTTACTTTCCTTCTAATTGGACAATTTTATGTGAAGTAATATTTGTCATCTGATAATGCTTTCAAGAGAGCCAATTACATATTGCCCCCAATAAGTACTATAGTGTTACAGGCTCTTTCTGAGACCTTTTGTAGCTTACTTGTAAATACTGATTTAGGAGTTGCTCACTGGGAGACAGCATTTATAGTGAAGCTGTAGTTATGACAGTTACTTATGCTGATAGAGTCTGTCAGAAGAAATACTTTAAACAAAGCTTCAAGTAAATGTACTCCAAATAAGATTAGTGGCTGAGAAATTCATCTGGCAGAGTAGCCATGATGTGAGAGACATCTCTGTAATTATGATCCCTCTGACAAATGAACTGTAGGACACAATTTCTGTAAGAGATCAAATAATGTTAAATAGGAATTTTACTAAATCGACTGTTGACTCTGTGGCACTGGAAAGGTCAAGCTGTATGCATGTCCAATGACATCTATGGGTGGGTATGTTTGCAAGTGTTTTAGGGGTTACTAAAAAAAGAAAATCTGCTGGTTTGTGGTGGATTTTTATTCTGTATCCTTCATCTTGGTATCTGAGCACCTTTCAGTAGTACAATGAGTGGCAACAATTTTGTAAGCTGATTTCTTTCCATCCATCCTTCGTTCCTCCTTCACCTTGCTCTCTTTCTCTCCAGGGACTAGAATTCCACACTGGCTTGGTTCTCCATTTCAGTTATGTACAATGTACGACTGTGTAGCTCCACAAAAGAACTGTCAGAAAGTGTTTCTTGCTTTTGGAACAGAAATTTATGAAGCTTGTGATAGTTCTTAGGTGTTGTATATGTTTTTCTAGACCAGCCCCAGGGTCACCTTGCCTTTTGCCCACTGAGCTTTACTCTTGTGATGAGCAGTTTCATTTTTCTGATACATAGAATTCTTGATACTAATCTTCACCTTTGTGCTTCACCATTTAAATTATTCTGTTCTCAGTCTAATTCCTGAAGTCTTTTGAAGATAAACTCAGAAATTATACTAAAGAATGTGTAGTTATTTCTTCTGTCTCCATCAGAAATGAAAAATGGGACTTTTTCCCATTCCTTCTAAGCAGGAAAAAAAAAAAAGGTATATGAATAAATAATCCTAGTTTCACCAAACGCATACTTTTAAACTACTAACATATTCTAGGACAGGTGGGTTTTTTGGGGGGGGTTGGGGCTTTTTTTGTTTGCTTTGGATTTTTTTTCTGTTTTTCCTATTTTTTGTTTTTTTTTTTTTTTTCCTCTTTTAAGAGGTTGCACAAATTCAGATTGGACAAAGAATATCTGTAACCTTTATAAGATGCAAAAATGATAATTGGTATCTTATGGTTTTTAAAAGTTAAGTAGACTAGAGACAAGGGTAATACTTCTAGTTCTGTGAAACAACTTCACTCATAAGCATCTGGATTATTTTTATTGGTTGACTTCAAATGTAGCTGTCTATATAAAGAAACAAATATTAATTTTTTTTCATAGCGCTTTCCAGATAATTTTGCTAATGGGATCTGAGGTCATAAATCTCTTCATTTGTTTAATATTTAAGCTATTTTTAATTATTTTTCTATTTATTTTATGCATTATTTTTCAATATCATTTTGTTTACTAAAGTTCCAGATTGTATGGAATTCAACTAAAGATGGAAATCTCTAGAGTTCTCTAGGGTAGCAAAGAACTTTGTCATTGTCTTTGAATTGCAAATGAAATTTGCAATTGTAAAATGAATGACTGAAAGAATAATGTGCTGCTACTTTCATTTAAGCTTATTTGTTAACTGTTTTTCTTCTAAAAAAGCTGCCAACCAAACAAAACCAACATTTTTCCTCTTCTGCTATATAGTATTATGCTGGCAAAGAGTAGAATAAATGATAACTTTTTTTTTTTCACTTAATCTCATATTCTATGATGGGCCTACACAACTGATACACAGGGCTAGAGCCGTTGAATTCATGGACCTGGACTTGTGCAAAGCATTTGACACTGTCCCACACGACATAGAATCATAGACTCATAGCATAGTTAAGGTTGGAAAGGACATTAAGATCATCTATTGGCAACCCCCCTGCCAGGGGCAGGAACACCTCCCACTAAAAAGTACCACCCAAGACTATGTCCAACCCGGCCTTGAATACCGCCAGCGACGGAGCATTCACAACTTCTCTGGGCAACCCATTCCAGTGCCTCACTGCCCTTACAGGAAAGAATTTCTTCCTCAGATCCAATCTAAGCTTCTCCTCTTTAAGTTTGAATCCATTACCCCTTGTCCTCTCAGTACAGTCCCTAATAAAGAGTCCCTCCCCAGCATCCCTATAGGCCTCCTTCAGGTACTGAGGCTGCTATGAGGTCTCCATGCAGCCTTCTCTTGTGCAGGATGAACAGCCGCAACTCCATCATCCTGTCTTTATGAGGGAGGTGCTGCAGTCCCCTGATCATCCTCGTGGCCCTCCTCTGCACTTGTTCCAACAGTTCCATGTCCTTTTTATGTTGAGGACACCAGAACTGCACACAGTATTCCACGTGAGGTCTCACGAGAGCAGAGTAGAGGGGCAGCATCACCTCCCTCGATCTGCTGGTCACACTCCTTTTGATGCAACCCAGGATGCGGTTGGCTTTCTGGGCTGCATGAGCACACTGCCAGCTCATGTTCATTTTTAAATCGATCAGCACCTCCAAGTCCTTTTCTGCAGCGCTGCCCTGAATCTCTTCTCTTCCCAACCTGTAGCTGTGCCTGGAATTGCTCCTACTCAGGTGTAGGACCTTGCACTTTGCATGGTTAAACTTCATCAGGTTAGCATCAGCCCACCTCACAAGCTTTCTGAGGTCCCTCTGGTTGGCATTCCTTCTCTCCAACGTATCAACCGAGTCACACAGCTTGGTGTCATTGCCAAACTTGCTGAGGGTGCACTCAATCCCACTGTCCATGTCACTGACAAAGATGCTGAACAAGACTGGTCCCAACACAGATCCCTGAGGGACACCACTCATTACTGGTCTCCAGCTGGACTTTGAACCACTGAGCACAACTCTTTGCGTGCGGCCATCCAACCAGTTCTTTATCCACCGAGTGGCCCACCTATCAAATTGATGTATCTCTAATTTAGGGACAAGGATGTCATGTGAGACAGTGTCAAACGCTTTGCACAAGTCCAGGTAGATGACGTCAACTGCTCTACCCATCCATCAGTTCCATAGCCCCATCATAGAAGGCCACCAGATTGGTCAGGCAGAATTTCCCTTTAGTGAAGCCATGCTGGCTGTCACCAAGCACCTTATTGTTTTTCATGTGCCTCAGCATGCCTTCCAAGAGAATCCGCTCCAAGATTTTGCCAGACAGAGGTGAGACTGACAGGTCTGTTGTTCACTGAGTCTTCCATTTTTCCCTTCTTGAAAATGGGGGCTATATATTCCCTTTTTCTAGTCATTGGGAACTTCACCTTACTGCCATGATTTTTCAAATATGATCGACGGTAGTTTAGCAACTTCATCTGCCAGCTCCTTCAGGACCCACGGATGCATTTCATCAGGTCCTATGGACTTGTGTAAGTTCAGGTTCCTAAGATGTTCTCAAACCTGATACTCTCCTACAGTGGGCCCAAGGTCTTCATTCTCACAGTCCCTGCGTCTGCCTTCCATGACTTGGGTGGTATAGTCAGAACATTTTCCAGTGAAGACTGAGGCAAAGAAGTCATTAAGAACCTCAGCTTTCTCCATATCCATGCTACCCAGTTCTCCCGATAGCTCCTGGAGGGGCCCACGTTTTCCCTTTCCTGTCTTTTATTTGCAGTGTACCTATAGAATCCCTTCCTGTTATCCTTAACATCCCTAGCCAAGTTTAATTCTAACTGGGCCTTAGCTTTCCTAACTGGTCCCTAGCTTCCCAGACAACATCCCTGTATTCTTCCCAGGCCACCTGTCCTTGCTTCCACCTCTTATAAGCCTTCAAATTTTCCTCAGCAGCTCCTTATCCATCCAAGAAGGTCTCCTGGTCCTCCTGCAGCACTTCCTTTTAGTAGGGATTTATCCCTCCTGAGCTTTTAGAAGGTGATCCTTGAATATCAGCCAACAGTCTTGGGCCCCCCTGCCCTCTAAGGCTATATCCCACGGAATCTTACTGAGCAGGTTCCTGAAGAGGCCAAAGTCTGCTCTCTTGAAGTCCAGGGCAGTGAGCTTGCTGCACGCCCTTCTCACTGTCCTGAGAATCTCAAATTCGATCATCACATGATCACTGCAATCAAGGCTGCTGTGGAGCATTGCATTTCCAGCCAGCCCTTCCCTGTTGGTGAGGATGAGGTCAAGCATGGCACTTCTCAAGCAGACAGCTCCTTCTTTGCTGATGCCATTCAAACATGAAGGAAGCTATATTTGCTATTTGAGTGTAAGAGCGCCTACAGTACAGGATATGACTGATAAAGTTTAACACATTCATCATGGAGTTAAGGTCAGTGAATTAGTTACCTCATGCTTTATAAATGAGTTTGAGAGAATATTTAAAGCATATGAATTTGGTGAACTGGTTATAAGTTCATTTTTAAATATTAAAAGATGCACATTTAACTAAAACTTGAGCAAGTTAGAAGACTACCTTTTTTTCTTTTTCTTTTTTTTTTTTTTTATTTTATTTTTTTCTTCTCAGGAGAGATTCTGTGAAGTATCATTTCCAGAAAGTCAGTGTCATATAACATTCAGAGAACAAGACAGACAGGAAAATTGGTACTTACCTAGCTTTGCTGATAACTTGCCCTTTTAGCCAAGCTTTGCACTTCATTTTTCTGTACTTAAATGTGCCCATCTGTAAAACTGGCATAATCTCCTTTTTATGGAAAAGTTGTGAAAAGCAGATTTATGAAAGTGCTTTTGCACCTTCTGGTGAACTCTACATTTGAGCAAATAATCCTGGTTCTTGCCCATTCATAAAAATTTACCAGTTAGTTGCAATTTTTAGATAAAGCATTTGAGTAAACAAATATTTCACATGCAGGTCATTGCAGAAAGGTCGCTATCCGTAGTTCCTTCTTCAGTGGATGCATAGAAGTACTTTGTTCCCTATTCAGATAACCCGGTCATGCTGTGATGATTCTTTCTTGCTGTTTACAAGTTATCTACAAACAACTGGTAATCCTTGAGAAATGTTAGCCTTTCTGGGCACGAATTCATTTTAGTGAATAGAGATGTCAGTATAAACATCAGTGTCTGGGATGATAATGCTATGTTTTCCATACAGTGAATGTGGAGATACAGGCCCTTTAAGGGCATGGCTTATCTGAGACATCTGCTAGAAAAAGATTAATTGATGAAAGTGTCTTTCTGTTTCTATTGACTAGCAAAGAAGTTAGGATTCAGATCTAGGCATCTGTACTGCACATGCCTAAGATTAGCTGAGCTAACCTGTCTTGAGCATGCGGTAAGCCAACATAACAGTCATAAGAAAACTTTTAATGTGTTTTTTATTGCAAGTATTTATTTGATCTAGCATTCTGGGAAACCTGTGAGATACCTTGAAATAGAAGTCTTTCTTGCATGCTTGCAAGTAGTCAGTCATACTGTGGATATTAGAGAGCACAATATTTTAATGGCAAAGATATATGTTTTTAAAATGTCCAGTTTTGGCTTTGTGCTATTTATGCAATTTCTTATTACCTAAGAAGTTGGAATATTTATTGCAATAGCACCTGAGGGTCTATGGTCAGGCATCAGGAGCCTGCTGTGTCCGTAACTTTGGAAGTGATAAAATAAGAAAAATCCCTGTCCTAACAATCGTTATCTCTTGTTTACAGATAAAAATTTGCAATAAGTGAAAACAGTCAAGAGAAGAGGTTATTTAAGAGACAAATGACTGAGCAAGCACATACTTGGAATAATGTTCTTGACTTTTGTGCACTTTATTTATACTCTCAAGTGCTTGGACTTCAGGAGGTTCTCTTTGGTTTTGTCTTTCATACTTAAGCTAATGCTTCCATTTCTTATTTTCAGTCTGTCATGGGTTCAGCAGCAGCAGTCATTTTTCTCCTTCTTGGTGGCTGGTGTAGCACTGTGGTTTTGATTTTGCACCTGCAAACAGTGCTGATAACACCAGTGTTTTTAGTTACTGCTTGGCAATAGTTACTCTGACCAAGGACTTACTGAGTTTCATGCTCTGCCAAGGAGGAGAGGAAGCTGGGAGGAAGCAGAGACAGAGCACCTGACCCAAACTGACCAAAGAGGTATACCATACGACAGCATGTCATGCCCAGGATGTAAAAATGGAGGGCAGAGACCTGGAAGGGTAGGGGGTGCATTGCTTTGTCAGGCTGGGTATCGGTGGTGAGCAATTGTATTCTTTTCCCTTGTATTTCTCATCATTATTATTATTGGTGGTACCAGTAGTGATTTGTAGTGATTTGTGTTATACTTTAGTTACTGGACTGTACTTATCTCAACCTATGGGAGTTACATTCTTTCCATTCTCCTCCCCATTCCCCTGGGAGCTGGGGGGAAGAAAGAGGGGAGAGTGAGTAAGAGAACTGCTTGAGAGGTTTAAACCACAACAGCTGTTAACCTAATTCTGAGGCAATATGTGACAGTCAGTTTGCTTGACAGAACCAGAATAAGTACTTGCAGAAAAGAAACACTGACCCTATTTAAGAAGAGGAACTGTCCTATAATATGGTTTTAGACCTCAAGAACTGTGGTGATCAAATGTCTCTATCTTTTGTTTAGAAAAATAACCACCTTTCTGAGGATTCTTCTTAGTTGTTTTAATGATATAATAAAAACTATTTTAAATGAATGAAGCGATTGCCTTTCTGTCACTGCTGAAAACATCATTAGCTTTCTTTTAAATACCAACTCTGCATTAACAAATCAAAAGTATTCTGCTGTGTAGCCATCAAAACTTCCTTCCAATAACTGCTAGACAGATGTAGTTGAAAGTAAATTTGAAACCTCTCCTTCAATAAAGTATGTAATTTATCCCTCTAAATCACATGTGGAGGAATTTAGAAGGCAAGCAAAGGATTTATTTTTTTTTAATGATATGTGTAAACCCCTTTTGACTTTGTAATTTTTCTGCATAAAGTGTGGTGATATTAAGAGGGCATAAACAGGTTCCTGGTCATCCACTTCTGATTCCAAAATACTATTTGTTATTGGCAGTAAGTAGTGTGAGCTTGCTGTGAATGAAAGCGTGTTCACACTGTAGTACTTTACTGCCATTGCCCATATGCTGAACAGTGGAGAGGGTACTTTGAATACACCAGACTTGGACCTTAGGGGTCTGTGTGTTTGAATTTTCATTGTCTGTTGACTGAAAGAAGACCTCCTTCACTCTAGTATTATTTGTCCGTTAAAGTTCCATTTATTTTTGTAATTATTTCATATTGTCTTAGTCAGGACATGATCCCTCCGTATAGTTGCTCCTTTTCAAACTGTTGAGATCTTTCTTTCCTAATTGTGTTATATGATAGACTGTATACAGTAGCTCATACTGAAGCAGAAAACTGATCAGTTGATGCAGGTTTATAAAGAACTCTGTATTACTTTATCTCCCACAAAAAGAAGTTGCTTACTGTCACTCAATAAATAGTCGTTAACAATAACATAACCACAGGGTATCTCCAGTGTGCATTCTTTAGATAAAGTCCTCATTAGGTTAATGTAAGATCATTGGCTTTAGCCTGCATTTTATTTTATATAATGAGTTCTTTTTTGTACAATAAAGAAGAAATTGTTGGCTCATAGGGAGGAGATGGATGAATATAATAAGGCTTCTGTTGGAGGGATTTATGATGTATATTTAGCATTGCAGACAGCATAGTAAATCACTGCCACAGCCAACGTGAAAGATACATTAGTTGCCGTTTGTTTTTTACTAGCCTATCTAAGTCCTTTTCAGATGTCATTCTAGAGATTTATAAATCTGTCTCATTTCATGTTATTAAAAAGTTTATTATGCATTATAATGCAGCTCTAAAACATGGCAAATTATTTCACTTTCATTGCTGTTGTTACCATTAATATCTCGTACCTATACTATGGTATTTAACCTAGCTAGAGGTACTCATGTCAGTATTGTGAAAGCAAGACAATAAATGGAAAGGTGGGTAAAATGTCTGTGAGAAATGTATTAGTCAGAAGTTTTCCGCAATTTCCTGGGATGTCCTTGTAAGGTGATGGTCCGTAAAGTGTCAGGTTCTTTGGTCAGATGCTTAAAACATCTTAAAACACTGACAAGAAATAATTCGTTTGAAAATACCTTAAAAGAGCAGGTTCAGTATTGTGTTCCATGAACTGTGTCCATAATGTTAACCAAGGCAATATCCATATCACAGAAATACACACAGTTGGATTTTTCCATTAAAACTTCATAGGAGCACCTGTGGGCCACACAATATTTGAAATCAGTGTTTGCTCACAGGTAGACGTATTACAGAACACTGAATTCTGTTTCTACACTGAACAGCACAATCAGATTCAAAGAAATCATTAAGGCCTGTAGTAAATAAACATGGTACTTCAAAATGCTCCTTTGATCAAGAGCAAATGTAAATGTATCCACCAGAGGCAGATTTTATATCTTGTAAAAAAATTTTTGAAAATTAATTAGAATTGGATTTTTTTGATGTAATGTATGGCAACATCTTCCCTATACCTCAGAGGTGATATTAGCAGTGGTTTCAGTCAAGACAGGTTGTGTGGGAAGAGGATGTGCACTGATCTGTCATGGTGAAAAACCATTAAATCAAAGTTTCTTTTGTAGCTCTCAGAGGAAAAAGTGGAGGGCACCATCACTGCCAGGTTCGTGTTTTCCTCAGTAATAATTTGCTTGATCTCTACCACCTCAACTGGGATCTATTTTTCTCAGGCACATGGGTATATAGATGGCTGGTTGTCCTGGGTTCAGCAGTAGCAGTCATTTTTTCTCCTCCTTAGTAGCTGGTGCAGTGCTGTGTTTTTTGACTTTCAGCCTGGGAACAGTGCTAACACCCATGTTTTCAGTTGCTGCTCAGTATAGTCTGACCAAGGACTTTTCTTTTTGTTGCATTATATGAATATGTTTATAAATTATTAACTAAGTATGAGGTCTTTATCCTTTTACCTTCCTTTTGAAAAAAACTCTGCTTTATAAAACTAGAGGAACTAAAGTGTAGAATGTGTATTTACACTTCTATACTCAATATGATCTATCCATGATCAATATGATATATATATATGTGTGTGTGTGCATGCACATTCATCAAACTGTAGCTTCCTTATAAAACTGTTAAATTCTGCGCAGCAACTGCAGGTACAAAGCAAAGCATGTTCAATCATTCCTTGATCTGCTTTTTAATACCACTCTTATTTCCTTAGTATACCTTCATAGGAAAAAAAGTAACTTTATGAAATTTCATTAGCTTCCATTTTAAACTACTATAGCATCCTGACTTCAGTTTCACAGGCTATGAATTTCATAGATTTCAAATGCAGAAAACCAGTGCATACTTATAATTGAGATTGGATAATGTGGGTTTAAAAAGTTTTTCTGCCTGTGATCAGGAAACATTGTGCCACTGGGACAGAAGCCATTGGAACCCTGATAATTCTGCTTATTCCTTTGGGAAAGATTGCAAGAGCTAGAAGAGCTGCCTAGTGTGAAGCATGCAGTTTGTTGTTTTTATCCCTCCTATTCACTCAAATCTATGAAACTACTGTAAGAGTTTAAGGAATTCATGTTCATGTTATGGGTAGCTGCTTCCAGTGCTTCCTTCACATCTATTACCTACCTAACCCAGTTTCAGTGCCCCAAAATACAAGTACTAGTTCAAATTTCTTAAGTGAGGGGTATGTTCTGGGTCTTTCTGTAGGTGGGCATGCTTCTTTAGGAGTTACTTGGCTCTTCCATTCCAAAGATTGAATTGATTGGTCAGTTTTTATCCACACCCAAGAGGTTGTCAGATCTTTGTTATTCATATTTTTTTCTCATTTTAAATTAACCTGAGTTAAAATTGAAGCACTATTAATTGCTGAGGAGAAATATTTTAAATGGCTAGCAAAGTTGTATACTGTACAATAATTGTTGCTGTGGTGAAGAA
The DNA here is from genome assembly GCA_032466535.1 of Forpus xanthops. Classification (NCBI taxonomy): domain Eukaryota; kingdom Metazoa; phylum Chordata; class Aves; order Psittaciformes; family Psittacidae; genus Forpus; species Forpus xanthops. Next base: position 16,488 of record JASSUY010036539.1, read on the forward strand.
ACTTGAGGGCAACAGCAATTGTAAGAACATATTTATTTGTCTGTTTTACTGTCACCTAGCCAAAAAACATGCATTTCTCAAATGTGAATTGTTCCACAGTTGCTGTTGCTATTCTCTGGCAGTTGCAATCTGTACAACAGCATCTCTGTGGGCTTAAACATGTAGATTAGTCTGAAGCTTAGTGTAAATGCATAACAGAGTTACTAGTCTTCTGACTGCTAGCATGAAAAAATGGCAAGCATCTTTTTTATCTAAACTCTTCTTTGAATACTGCTTTTGTTCAGCTCTCAGAATGCAACAGGTCCATTTGCCATCTTCAGTGAAAGGCTTTCCAGGAAGGGTTTGATAAGTGTGCTTGTAGTCCATTGGACTCTGTGCTCATATGGAATGCTGATAATATATCCAAGCACAGTGAAAAAAGTGAAGAAGGAAAACTAGTAGTCTTCAAATCTTGAAAACATGGGTTTTTTTTCCATTTACTTTTAAGTTTCAGAAAATCGGCACAGACATTATGGTGATAGGCCCTTTGTGTGTGTTTTTGCAATATCATCATCATCATTGATAGCTTCTTTTTTACAGGAACAATGCCCTCTGAGGACCAAAATACCTCTTTATCTTGATTGCTTGAGGACAGAAACCTCCAGGATAAGCAAGATAATAGAAACTAAAATAGCTGCAAGTCCCATTAATGCTAGCCATCATAAAGCACAAGTAATGCACACTTGAACCAATCATTATTTATAATGAATACTGAAAATATGATATAAAGCCTGAAGCCAAACTCAGATTAAAATCAATATGATGCCGCATCAGTACTGATGTGTCTGTTGGAGTTGGCATGTGAAACAGAAAATTATTATAAAAGAATATATTCATCATAATATTTGAATTTTTATTTTTAAAAAAATTCTGATTAGCAGTTGTGTTTCTCAGAGGACATCAGTGTTTATGATCTGGTGAAAAACCCTTTGAGCTTTTCTATGATTTACTATGTGAGCAGGACCTGCTGGAAAAAAAAAAAAAAAGAATAAAAAACCAAACAAATAAGTATCCTTGCATCTCATTACTTCTTTTAAATCTTCGCAATGGTGCTGATAGGATGATCAGCTTTATCAAGATAGAAAGGAGAAGAATCATCTTCCCTTCAGTCTCTTCTCCTTGTGTCATGAGCCTTTCTTCCTGTGAGTGTACAAATACTGTCATTGTCCTCTGAATGGAAAGTAGTCAGATGAAACAACTCCTTGTCACCAGCGTGCTGTATGTCAAAATGCAATCTAAATATTAGAATCCAGATCAATATCTCCAATTTTTTTTTTCTTCATACCTACTTCTCTATGGCTGTTACTTCGATTGATTTATTTCTATTAAGCACCACTTATTTTTAGTCCCTGTAGCAATGTGAAGGACTACTTATCTATATTTTGTGTTTAAATTTATAAGAGCATGTTGATTCCCCAGGGAAGTGGTCACAAGCACCAACCCTGTCAGAGTTCAGAGCACCTCTGGATGATGCTCTTAGTCATATGGTTTAGTTTTAGGCAGTCCTGTGAGGAGAAGGGAGTTGGACTCGGATGATCCTTAGGAGGTCCTTACAACTTGAGCTATTTTATGATTGTGTTGATTACCCATATTAGGTTTCCTTACTTCTAATGAAATAAGGAATCTTGCCCATCCATAGTTCCTGCAATAGCAAATGAAAAACAACAAGAAAAAAAAAAAGTGTATCTTTTCAGTGACAGTGTTCAGAAAGCCCAGAGAAATTACAGTTTTCTGTTCAAAACTTAGAATTATCTCATCTTCCCCACTTACCGTGTACATTATCTTCAAGGCAATAAAGACAGACGCGGAGATGAAGTGTAGCAGTTTAGGTTGGAATGTTGTGACTGGAATAATATTGTGCGTCTAAGCTTTTTTTTTTCTTTATTAGCTGCTGCATGTATGCATGAAAATTAAAGCAGTCAGTAGTTCCAAAGAATAAGCTGTTAGGACAGGCATTACTAAAGAATGGCATTGTCAAATATGCATAAAAAATATGACCTCATTAGAAAGCTATTTGTCTATAGATTTTGATTAAAATACCATGAAGTTGTGAGTTTAGAACATTATTACTTTTACAGTTTTATATGTAGATATACAGAATACTTGTGGCACTGTAGCCTTATGTATAAACAAGATAGATCTAGAGAGAGAAACATTTATAAGCAGAAAGAGAGGAGGGTGTGCAAACCAGAGAGATCATCAGCAATGTGCTGACTCTGAAAGTTTTCTAGATGACTTTTTAGGTCACTACAAGTCTATCATGTGCATAAACCAAAAAATTACTACTTGTATTAATATGGCACATGCGTATCCATGCAATATTCTGTTTGATCTAAATATAACAGAATATAAGAAAATGCAGAAAAAAATCCATTATGGGTGGCAGAAAGCTTGTTACTGACCTCATTTGGGCTATAAATGCTACTTTTTTGTTTTCCTGTTTTGTACTAGTTGCATCTATTGAAAACAGTCTATTAAAGTTCCTTATTGCCATCCAGTGTTAATACTTCAATTACCTTAAATCGTGTGTTATGATGCCTCAATCGCTCCCTTTCTTGGCTAATCTGTACTTGGTATGCATTCATTTTTCTGGCCTACAGCTCTTCAGGCATACATAAGCAACACAGGAAACCAACACTAACCATGATGAATATTCTACTGGTAGTAAAAATGTGGATTTTTCTTGGAGGAGGGACTGAAAAAATAATTTGGCTTCTCTGTAATCAACTTCAGCTTGGAATAAATAAGGGTTATTTACAATGAAACGTAATTCTATTTATCAGTTCTTGACAAGTAATCATTCTAAAACAAATTAAATATAGAAAATTTGGTTTATAAGTCTAGTATAGACTATGAAAATACAGTTTGAGTATTTTAGTATATGCTTAGTGTATATAATTTAGAAACAGGTGGATTGTTTCTTGCAATTTGTTTCTGTCTGACTGGCGGCTGCTGGTTCTGTCAGGTTACGAGTGATATTTTATATTCCAGCTGTGAAGATCCCATTAAGCAATATTCAAGCATTTTCCTTGCAAGATGGTGTCTGTAGTATCCTGTTTCCATAGCATGGTATCAGTAAAATAATCATTTCTCTTTGAGAAGTATATTGCATATACTGAGGGCTGAAGAATAATGCATAGCAGTAACATATCTGCTATTTGGAAAGCAGGAGGAATGTAGCAGTATTTTAATTTGTTGTATTTATTTGTCACAGTTGTTTCTTAAAGTTATTTTATGAATTTTGTTGCATTTTCCTTTTAATTTAGAGTTTAACTGCACTGAAATGAAGTTATGAATACTTTTTTCAAGAATGCTGAGGTTGCATAACGCGCAATTTAAAGGAAAAATTTTTTAGACCCATGCACAGAGAAGTCTTTGTTCTTTACCAGTCATTCTGGAAAAGAGGCAATTTCACAACAAACAGGCTGTCTTGATATTTCAGAAACATGCACACACCAAAAAAAGAAAAAAAAAAAGGAAAAAAAAAGTCATGCTTTATACCTAAGCCTAGTTTTTAGGCGCAGCAGAGTCATTTACTTCAGAGTAAGGGATCTTCTGAATTGCCATTTAATTTCAGCTACAGTTTTTTAATGAGCACAGAAAAAGCTATATCAATAGGAAAGTTCATATATGAACCAAATAAAGCTCTTACACTGATACGAATTTCTGAGCAGATTGTCAAAATGCAGAAACATGGTTTTCTGTCAATATCTGAATTTTGTATCTCTTGAATGTGAGTGCAGTCTTCCCTCCGCAGTGTTTTGTGAAGGCACGCAGTGGCGTTTGCTGTGGAAATACTTAAAAATGGAGAATGCAGGAGAAAGTTGATAAAAATTTCACTGTTAACAAATGTGGACATTTATTCCTGTGTAGCAAATTAATTTTAAAAGTGTTAGCTTACTGGTTTTGCTTTATTTGCAGAATGTTTTTGCAGCTGTTTGTGTATATGTATGTCTCAAGTATATGTAATGAATGTCTCTGATCAAGACTACAGTTTTAGCCTTTGTATGGGTTTTACAAATGAATGTCAACTTCTTAAGTTCCCGTTGATAAAGGATTCTGTTTGCTTTTAGTTCCACAAAGAGAAGGCTCCCCTGTCCCGTTCCCCCCGTCCGTCCCCCCGCTCTGTATGTATATACAAACAGGGTACGAAAAGTCCAAGAGTATTTCTGGGGCTGTATGGAAAGCTGAGCATTGAATGCAGCAAGGAGTTGGGGGGTGATTTTTGTTTTATTTTATTTTGTTTTGTTTTGCTTTCCTGTGCACGAGTTTTGATTAAAAGTCTAGTGTCTGCATTCCTGTTTGGAATAAAGAAGTCTAGACACTCTCTTCTTAGTAGTTGGTCAAACAGCTGTAGTTGAAGAGAGGATTAATTGCTTCTCTTCAGATTTCATTGGGACCTAAAGATGACTTCCTCCTGCTATTTCGAAACAGAGAAAGCTGATTTTCCATTCTTAAATAATAGAAGTCCCTTGCTGCCACCTGAGGGATTTTCTAGCTTGTGAAAATCTGAATGTTATTTTTCTTTCTGTTGTTTCTGATGCATCCCATGCTGGGAACAACCTGGTCTAAGAGAAAGAAAATGACTGCTGAGTGTGTTGCTCTTTCTTGTGCTTCTCTGGTTTCTATCATCTAGCTGATACAGTTTATAATAATATCTTCTAGAAGTGATGCTGTGTGCATTCAGTCACAGGTCTTCAGGCATAATACAGGGCTCCAGCTGCTTGCTCCACGCTCCGCCAAATCATGCACTAGAGCAATTTCTGGCAGGGCTGAGATTGTTTTATAAAAGTACACACATCAGACAAAATATCATAGTTGAGGGTTTAGCCAACATGCTCCTCACAGGTCTCTTTGTCCCATGTCAGCAGGTGTATTTTGTCCCTTCCGTGGACAGGTAAATTTTAATGGCATAGTTGCTTTTTTTATTGCATCTTAAAAAATTGTGTTGAATACATGAAGACATGTGTGAATCATAATGAAGACGATCTCATTCCTTTTCCTGTGAATCGGTTTGTTTTGTAAAAGTGAAAACTTGAAAAAGTGACTTTGCATTCCTTTTTTTGCTTCTTTGTTAGTGTTTTTTCATCTGCTTTTTTTTTTTCTCTTTGATGTTCAATTCTTTGAAAGGACCCACCTCCTGATAAGGAGTCAGTTTTTCAATTTTTAGTTGAGAAAGGGAGCCTACTGTTGTAGGAATTCAAACTGAAAAGAAAATTTGACTTAGAGATGAAGAAAAGTGATTTGGATGTTCATATGTGTTAAAAGGGGTCTGAGAAAACAAATGTTTAAAACATGCACTATAATTGTTTGAATAAAGAATTTTCTTGGTCTGTTAGCTATAATAGACAGTGGCTATGCACAATTGGACTAGATGAGCACTGCAGGTCACTTCCAACTGAACTATTCTATTCTATTCTATTCTACTTCCTGGACTGCTACTTCTGTACTGACTTATGGCAAACTGTCTATGTGAAATACTTTATTCAGGCAAATGCCCTTAGCCAAAATGTCAAGGAGAAAGGTGGTCTTGTGGTTAATGCAGTAGGCCGGGGTTTAGGTCTACTAGATTCTAATTGAATGTAGGACTTATTTGTTGATAACTTCCTATCATACTTCTAGGTGTATTTAGGAATGGGTATCGGAACATGGGATTTGTATGTTTTTATATATGTACGTGTCTTTTTAATGAGGACACAAATCTCAACAAGCCAGTGAAGCTCAATAACTTGTAAGCAAATACCAGGTCATTAGCTTTTAAAACCACAGTATTTGTATTTTCAGATAAAACAAAAATGAAATATATTGTATGGATTTAGGATATTTAAAAGAATTTGGAAATAGCAGGTGGTTGCTTGACCTGTTGTCAGTATAATCCCAGGTAAATATTTATGTTCATTTGCTGTATGAGTGTTTAATAGGCCTGAAGATAATATTTTTTTTTCATTGCTTTACAGAGGTGTGGTAACCTAGCAGATGCAGAAAAAGTCTGCAGGGTAAACCATGCAGGAACATGTGTTCAAATAGCCTTAGAAAGTTGCCTTCTGCAGTGGGAGTATGTGTGCTTCCTTCACAGGAGAGAAGAGACAACTTCACAGGTATGTAGAAAACACTAGTAATTTAAGTGTTCTCAAAATGTCTGTTTCTAAAATGTGAATGCCCTCAGAAAATTTTGTATGATACACTGATTCACATACGTGTGACTTACAATAGAAACACCCTGAAATGTACCGTGGTGGTTTTGAGTACATGATTCTTGTATGACAGGGTTCTATTTTCTAATCTTAGACTATCTTTCTTTTTTTGAGAATGAGTTCATCCTTTTTTATTTTATTTTCTCTTAATTGAAAAAGATCATAAAAGACTCTGTGTGGGTGAAATGACTTGTTTGAAGAACTGGAGCTTTCACAATGTTGTCCAGATGAACACCAATATATTTTCTCGAATTTAAACTTCTGTTCTCATCATTGCTGGAAACTACTTTTCTGCAAATGTTCCTGTTTTAATTTTGGATAATTTCTAGTTCACCATTCAGTCAGGCAGCCCAGCTTTAGAGATAATGGCAGTTCTGATGTCACCCTGCTCATTCATTTGTTAGTTATATTATGTACAATCTGTGCTCTGTATGAGTCTATCACGTTTTATCTTGTCTGCAGCTGGTTTTCATCGCTGATTAAATCAGAAGTTTTATTTCAGATATAAATCCCCACAGTTAAAAGGGGGAAAAATACCCCAGTGTTGCCCTAGAAAGAATTATAAATGGATACTAAGATGAATGGGTTAGCAACTGAAAAGTTCCATTTAAAATTTACACTGATAGGCAGTAAAACAGAAGTACATTAGTCCCATCTTCTTCTTTAAACATTTACAAATCTGTATGTCCAAAAACATAAGGGTTTCATGATCATCTTTGGAAATGTACCAAGATGTACATTAGTGCTGTCTGCTGTAGATGGTGTTGGTGAATGATAAGATGCAAAGATGCATCTGCTTCTATTTATTTATTTATTTTTAACTCCCACCTGTATTTGGGCATAGTCATTTCCATTATTGTCTTACAATTCCCATTAAAGAATCCCTCTCATCTTACAAGACTTTTCTGAGAACCTCATTATTTGGGGGAGTATCCATGTTGCCCTTTTTTAGATCTATGACTAAGGCCTAAGTTTACTATCTGTAACCACCTAACACAAAAAAGCTTCTCTTAACTTAATTTAGGCTTACACTCTGAATTGCTTCTTGGAGGAGGTGTTCTGTAATATAAATGATGCATAAAATTAGTATGTGTTGAGGCTTTGCAATATGTTGCATTTGCTATTAAAAATATCTGTTGCAGTTGACCGCTTCATTTGTAGCTTACTATTGAGCATGACTTTAGACAATGGAAGTTAGATGAAGGTTGATGTATCTAGCTTTGCATCCTAAAAAAATCGTTATAAGAAGTCAATACTGAAATTACAGTGTATATTACAAAATTATTACTAGAAAGATACACTAGAAAAAGTTTGCACATTTTCCTTAAAAAACATTCAGTCTCACAGAAGTGCAGAGGATGGATTAAAAAGGAAAAAAAAAAAAAAGCATGTGTGGGGAGTGAGAATAGGAGAAAGAAGAGAATCACAGATCAGTCAAATACAGTTCTCATCTATGCACATTCAGTGCGCTTTGCTTCAACACAATTGAAAATGATTCAGTGAGTGAAGCTGTTAAGAATGTAGTGGGTGTTTCCAAGTGCCAGTCAACATAAAAATGATGAAATGTTGCAGAACTGAATGCTAGTGTGAAGAACCAGAAAGTGAGATGGCAGTGTACTTTGTATCCACCTCAGCTGTCTCCTGAAATATTTTAAGTGCATATATATTTTTAAAAAGTACAGTGAGGACAAAATGTTGAACTACAGGAGAGATCAATATTTTATTCGTTCTAACTGCATAACTCCTAGAAAATTGTGAATTATCTTTTATACAGTCATCGCTGAAAGCTTTTTTTCTTGTGTATCTGGTATGATAGCAGTATCATCTGCAACTCTGTCAAAGGAATTTTTGTAAACTAACAAATTTCTAAAGTCTCGGTTGTTACTTGAATTATTAAACCTGAATGTCATGTAAAAAACTTAAAGCATATTGTTGTCATTAGGGAAAATATTTTGAAGACCAAGTGAGCATTACTGCACCTCTTTCATTAAGGCATGTTAAATGATTGTAATAACTTAATATCTTTTAATTCTGGAATAGAGAAGAGACGGTTTCTGACTTTCTGCAGAATTAGTGAGTGGTAATTTCTTGGCTTTTGAAGTTTCTTTTGCCCATCCTGCTCTAGCTCTCCCCTGAAGGACTGCTTCCACATTGCTGCATATCAGAAATGGCTAACACAACCTGTTTAACAATCCCTTGAGCCGTTAAAAGGGTCCAGCATTGGGCAAGGAGAACGTAATTTCATAAAAGTTGTTAGTTTTGTTATACTTTATATTACATCTTTTCCTTCAGGGTTAGCCATGGTAGCATTGCGGTCCCTTCTGTTAGCAGCAATATTTGGAAAACAGTAAAAATTCCTCAGTTTCTGTGGCTGGATAGATTTGAGGCTCCTTATGACTTAAAAAGCTCTTGCAGCCACCTGGAAGGCATGAGAAATGAGAAGTCAAAGGGCTAATAAGTTCTCTCAAGCTAGACCTCTCAAGAGACCTGTAATTAGTTCCTGTCTTTGCAGTTCCAACATACAGTTGCACAGCTAAAAGTGGGAGGTGAAGAGAGGGTTATATGGATAAAATATTTAAGAGTTTTAAAACTCACTTCAAATAAATTGTTTTGATTAGGCTGAGATACACACTTGTATTTGGGATGCTCCATATGTTTAAGTACATGCATAAATATAAGTGAAATCATGTGAGAGATAGCGTAGAGGATTCTGATGCTAGTGAGGTAAAATGAAAAACTAAGAAAAGAATTTTATCCTGGTTAAAAAAAAAAAAAAAAAGAAAAAAAATTACAAGCTTTTAGCATCCCATTAACAATACGCTTTCTTAAGAGTCATTTCAAAGGCAAAATTTCATTAAAGACTTCCCATTAAATCTTGATCCGGGTATGGCTAATGTGATAAATGACTCACTTTGCAGTTTTTTTAATTTTATTGAATAGAGATAAGCA
>JASSUY010036540.1:0-26502 GCA_032466535.1 Forpus xanthops
ACTGTAGTGATAGGACAAGGGGTAATGGGTTCAAACTTAAACAGGGGAAGTTTAGATTGCATATGAGGAAGAAATTCATTACTGTAAGGATGGTGAGGCACTGGAATGGGTTGCCCAGAGAAGCTGTGAATGCTCCATCCCTGGCAGTGTTCAAGGCCAGGTTGGATAGAGCCTTGGGTGACATGGTTTAGTGGGAGGTGTCCCTGCCCATGGGAGGGGGGTTGGAACTAAATGATCTTAAGGTCCTTTCCAACCCTAACTATAATTCTGTGATAGGATAGAAAACCAAACATTATTTTGGATAAAAAAGATAGCTTCTTAGAAGACAGAAAGCAAGAATGGGATTAAACCTTTACTGCTACAGAAGAACAATATTCCTCAGGGTTCCATAGAAAAAATTCTCATTAATGATGATGCAAAAAAGAAAGAGCAGTGAAACAAGATCTAAGGATGGCAAAAGTACTACGGGCAGGAGAAATGAAAGGAGTGTAAGGAACTTCAGGGTGACCCACATCAACTAGTTCAATCTCTCAGTTTGATGGCAAGCGACATGCAATGGAAGCAAATGGAAATCAGTGAATACAGGTGAAAAGTATGTAATCTACTGCATTATATGCTTTCAAATTAACCATCTGAAGCTCTCAGAAAGGGAACCTGAACACTGCATATGTATAGCTAAGTGAAATGCCCTGCTCAGTGCAGGACAGGCTTGCTGACATAATACACACGGAAAGTGGTAATGACACAGAGAATTCTAAAACTGCTCCATGAAATAACAGTGAAAATTATCTGGAACACTATTAGTCCTTCTTTTAAATGGAAAGATATTGCAGAATAAAAGCATAAAAAGAATGACTAAGGCCATAGAAAACTGGGCTTGCTCACCCTAGAAAGGCAAAGAATAAGGAGCTATACAATAAAAATATGGAGGCAAAATCTGTGCTCATTTAAAAGCCCTTGCAATTATTTCATCTCAAAATCCAAATTCAATACACATGTGGTCCGAACTCTTGCTCTGCACTAGACTGGAGGAAAGGAGGATGTAAAAATCTCACAGAAATACAACTCCACTGTTAGAAATACAATATACTAATATATTTTTGGAAAGAGGTACAGAGAGTGGATGAAGGTTCACTGCTAAATTATGCTGTGCATGCCCACCTGTGGTAGAGAGAAACAGAACACAGGACTGGTACAAATAAATAAAGAGGTAATTCGGATACAGTGAAGGTGGTGAGACATTCTGAACATGGTTTTGCCCTGCATGAAGCATAAAGAATTATGACAAATTACTGGCTATCTGATACAGCAGAAATACTTGTTCCTCCTAAGCCTCCAAGATTCTTAATGGTGTGTTTACTGATCTAGTGAGGAGATCAGCATTTCAAAGCCAGATCCAAAATCTGGCAAGTGACTGACTACAGAGCAGCTTAAAAAGAGCATGGGGCCGGCTATGAGGAGTGAACAAGGAGGAAAACGCTGCAGAGGCATAGGTCTCCCAAAAAGTCTTTGCAGGGCCATAAAGAAACAGCTCCAACTATCTGGGATCTAGAATTCTAAAACTACTATGGAGAGCTGATATTTAGAAAACAGTTTTAAGAACTGGGTAGAGTTCAGCTTTGTATTTAAACAGTTCTTACAGTAGTATGGTGGGTTAGCCTTGGCTGGCTGCTAGAAACCCACCTGGCTGCTCTCTCACTCTCCCTCCTCAGCTGTCCAGCAGAGAAAGTAAGATGAGAAAGCTCATGGGTCAGATAAAGACAGAAAGATCACTTACCAATTATCAACACAGACAAAGTAGACTCAAACTGGGGAAAATTAATTTATCACCAATTAAAATAGAGTTGGAAGGTGAGAAACAAAGACAAAAACACCTCCCTCTCTTTTTCCCAGGATCTGACTTCACTCCTACATTCCCAACTCCCCCAGCCCACCCAGCAGTACAGAGGACTGCAGTCAGTCCACAATGCTTCCTCTCTGCTGCTCCTTCCTCCCCATTCCCCTACTACAGTGTGGGTCCTGTGCACCGACAGCACTCTGTCACAAACTGCTTCAGTGTAGGTCCACTCCATGGGCTGAAGTCCTTCAGGATAAACCTGCTCCAGTGTGGATTCTCCATGGGCCACAGTTTCTGTCAGGAAAACCTTTTCTTGCATAGCTCCTCCCCACTGTCTTGCAGTTTCCTTCAGAAAATAGCCATTTGCTGCACTGTGGCATCCTCTGCATTGGACATCTGCTCCAGCATGGTCCTCCCCATGGGCTGCCCACGAATCTCTGCTCTGACAGATGGTCCTCTGAGCCTGAATCCAGTTACCTGGTTTTAGGCAACCAAACTGGATCACCGAAGTTTCCTTGTAATTTTTAATTTTCCAGAACTAAGTGACTTATCTTTAAGTACAGCAAGTTTGGTAACTTGCAACTATGGAAAACAAAAACTGCCACAGGTTGAAGAATCTTCCAGTGCCAGACAGCAAAGCAGACCTTATCTGAAACAATCCTAGCTCTTGAAAGACTGGCATCTTTACCAATGACTTAAGCAGAATTTTAACATACTTTCTCAATGTTTATTTCCTGGCTACCAATTAAAGAGATTAATAATAATTCCACACTCAAGAAAATTGCTTTTCAGTGATTCCTTCAGAAACTGAAACAAGAGCTAAATGACAGAGATGTAGTATCCTACTAAAAATATTACAAATTACACATTAGTGATAGCTCTCCCTTGTCCAAATGTGAATAGGTTATGTCTTCTTTTTTCTTCTTTTGGAGTCAGTAGCAACTGACATTTTCTGTCAAGTTATTTTATATGCACTGTATGGTATAAAAAACTTGTGTTACCAAGACAGCCAGTTGTTTGACAACAAATAAGAGTTCAAGTAACATATGAAAACATCAGTCTCATGTAAGCATTTCTCAATTTTCAAAATCAGGTTCTACTTATCTCTTTGTAAATGTAATGTTAAAGGCTTAGAACCAGTCTTACAAAGGCTTAAGTGTCTAAATTTTAGGAGGCTGTAGCATCCAGTGGATTTCCTATAGAAGGCAGGCAGAAAACCAGGTATCCAGCAATAAGACACTGAGAAGGAAGTTACATACTCTAGCCAATATGAAATGACTGAAGCTAAACCAGAGAGTGAAAATAACAGGGCATCTAACTCCATATCAAAAGGAGGCAGCACCCAGCTCACAGGCATTAACTTCGTTTCTCAATTCTATTTACCCATTTGCAGCAATGTCCTGATTTAAGACAAAAGATGGAGCCTGGTATCACGGACTGGATGGACTCAGCAGTTTTATAGGTGTTGGTCCATGCACTAAGGGATGATCTTTCTCCCTCTGTGTTGGTGTGTGGATGTATATATATGTGATGGTATACTGAAAATGTGGGATCTGAGCATGATGTGAATGGTATGGAATAAGGGGTGGATAATGTCATGGGCTCAGCAGCAGCAGTCCTTTTTTCTTCTTCATAGTAGCTGGTGCAGCACTGTAATTTTGATTTTCAGCTTGGGAACAGTGCTGATAACACCAGTGTTTATAGTTATGGCTTAGAATGTTTAGGCTGGCAAAAGACTTTCTGAGCCTCATGCTCTGCCAGGGAGGACGGGAAGCCAGGAGGAGGCCAGGAGGAAGCAGACAGGACACCTGACCCAAACTGACCAAAGAGGTATTCCATACCACAGCACGTCATGCCCAGGATGTAAAACAGAGGGCAGAGACCTGGAAGTGTGGGGGGAGCACTGGGTGGTCGTGCTTGGCATTAGGTGAGGGGGGTGCACTGCTTGGTCAGGCTAGATGGAAATTAGTTGGTGAGCTGTTGTATTCTTTCCTTGTATTTGCCTTGTCATTATTGTTACTGGTGGTAACAGTAGTGATTTGTGTTATACCTTAGTTCCTACACTGTTCATATCTCAACCTGTGGGAGTTGCATTCTTTCGATTCTCCTCCACATTCTCCAGGGACTGGGGAAGAAAGAGGGGGGAGTGAATAAGAGAGCGACTGTGTGAGTTTGAGAGCCTTAAACCATAACAAGCAAACTGCATTATGCTTTGTAGCTCCACCTCAAAAATAAGACACTTTTCAAGTCTGCTTCAAATTAAGCAAGCCAAAAAATATTTTTCCCCCTTTCTCCAGAACCTCTTCCCAACAGGCACGCCTTCCCATAGGTTCACAGGGTTCTGAGAACACGTACCTTAACAGCAGCAGGAATGACGGTTTTCAGCACCCACTGGAGTCAAGGCCTCTAAGCAGCTTCCTTGGCCTGGTTTTCAGACAATCTGGCATATGCTTGGTAGCAAAAAACTATAGTCTCCCTCTCAAGAGCATTGAGAGTTCACATTTGGGCTACTCCAGCAGTGTTGGGCAGAATATATTAACTCACCCTAACTTAATCTAAATTGCTAATGAAACAAATATTAATATTTGTGATATGAAGTAAACATAGTTGGTCATCAAGGAATGATGGCACAGCAAGCTTTTTACACCACCATTTAACAATCTTAAAGCTTATTTTTTTAGAATAAAAGGACTACAGACAGAAACTGTGACAGAATTCACAAAAAAAGCTTTTCAAGGTGAAATACGTTATCACTGTCACAAAGTAAAAGGTGACTTTACATATGATTTCATAATAGATCTTCTGTATTTGTGTAATATACTGTTCCTCTTGAGGCTTTCCACAACATCTTGCTACTTGCTGTGGAAGCAGTGATAAGCTGCATAGGATCACTTACATCATTTTAGTTAAGACACATTCCAAATCCTCACAGAGCCTCTCAGGTTCAACCGTGGTAAGTCTCTGGGATTTATTTTAGGATTTGACCTCCACCTACATGATCCTTGTTACATCACCTCCTAATAGTTGTGGTTCAGCTGCACCACAGTGTTTGTTATGTGTAACAGTCTGCAGTTTCAATGTGACAAGCAGCACAGGCAACAAACATACACCAAAGGTGGGATACTGGATCTTTAAGCAACTATGTGATTTAAAGACATGGTACAACTTTTTTCTGCAATGATTTGGAGGCTTGTCAATTAACCTCCAAATTTAACTCCACCACATTATCATGGGAATCAGCTTTGTATAAAAGCTACTGGATCAAGCCCAAGGGTTTGAAAAACATAATAAGCAGGCTGCACCACCTTACGCTCCTGCATCATTATGCATAATAATTTAAATCAACAACTCTTACATCCTATGATCACTTTTAAAAGTAAACTTTTAAAATTTCATTACTCACTGCTACATCTCTGCCCCAGAGTCTGTGGGCACTGATATTCCTGAAAACGCACATAATTTATATGCATTGCTTAGTAAACACAGTACTAAAGTACTAACAAATACGCAAGTTGGAAGCTGGCGTTAATGACTACTGCATATTCATGTAGGTATAATTTATAGTTTCATAATGCAATATGTATGATTATCCTTCATCTATTTGATGGTCAGGTCCCTGGCACCCTATAGTAGCAAAATAACCTTTTAAATAAGTTGCATTATTTGTACTGAGTTTCTTTTCTGTATCTATGAACTATTATTAATACAATTCAAGGTTCTAAGATTTTATTTTTTTTTTTTTTTTTTTTTAGTTTCATAATAGAGTAAATTAAAACACAGTAAACTACAAATTACAGTTGAGTAGACAACCAAGTCACATCATTGTTTCTGTTGCTAGCATGTGTTAATATCATGAAGGTATTCATGTTTCTATACAGCAGATAAACTCTGCACAAGACTTCTGTCACCACTGTCTAAAATGGTGTGCCTCCCCAAGAGACATTCAAGGCCAGGCTGGATGTGGTTCTGAGCAACCTCATCTAGATGAAGATGTCTCTGCTCATTGAATGGGGATTGGACTGGATGATCTTAGAAGGTCCCTTTCAACCCAAACTATTCTATGATTTTATAATCTCTGTCAGTGCATTCATTTGCCAGGGTAATTCTTAAAAGTGAACATAGCAAGGATGTGAACACAGCTAAAACACAGAAGATTTACATTTCTGAATGCTTATCTATAAAATATTTACTATGTTTATATATGTGCATGTGCATACATGCAAATGTTACCCATTCAAATTCACTCCCTACCCACTTAATGTAAACTATTACAGCCATCCCACATGACTAGGGAAGGAAAACATGAGAAGTAATTAATACACATTTCACATGCAGTAACAAGGCATTCAACCAAAGAGGATTTAAGAGATGCTAATGAAAAGAGATGGCAACACTGGAGAAGGCAGCAGGATAACACGCTGAACCGAAATTATAGAGCTTGGGCACAGACTGGATGACAAAGGCTGGGATATACAGAGATACAGAAGGCAAAGCTGAGATGTTGACATGGAATGGTGGTGTATAATTTCTTTAAAGCTGATGTGCCCTTCCCTCAAGTTGCTCACTGCTTGTTTTCTGTGATTACCCTTGCTGATTAGACATCCTGACACTCCCATTATCATCTGCAGCATGTATTTCTCTAACCAGCTGGCTTCAGCATGCGTACTCAAAGAAAAAGACAAAAATATCAGAGAAAAAAAAAAAAAGAAATATGCCGACTGAATGCAATATTTTTGAATATTTCAAAACCTGCAATATTCACAACTACAATCTACTTGTAACATCGAAAACTGCAGATTTTAAATAGAATAGCCCCTTTACTACTTGCTTTGAATGTAACAACTCTGAATCTGGGAGACAAAATATAGTAAAAGTTGTCCACTACTAATAGGTACCAGCATTTACATTGAACATCATTTCTTCAAAGACTTGAAGTAACATTCATGTCAATTTTCCTTGTCTTCTTTTGGCCTCTTCCTCTTAGCAAGTGAGAGGACCATGCATTAGAGAAAAACACTGATTACTGTCATTATGGTATCTTGCACATTCTTAGGCACACCCTGGCCTGGTTTACATACACAAGTTTTGCAAAAGATGTCATATGGCTAAAACCAAGGTCAATTCAGCAAGAGTACCAGGAATCCCAGGGATATTATTTCCTTTCACTGAGCCTGTACTATTTGCTAGCATTTTCTTTCTGTAGTGTTTGACAACCTGATGCTTGTACCACCGGACAGCAGAGAAATTAAAGACAGATCAAACCGGTAAAGCTAAGCTTCAGTCAGCAGGAGTGGGGTAACTCCTCTAGGCCCTGCTTCTGGACGTATTTGTGTTCTGATCCAACTTAACTGTGGATACACGGATTTCTGTGTCAATTAATCAAATTAACACTCTGAAAACACTAATAATGAAAAAAAAAAAAAAAAAACAAAAACGGAAAAAAAACCAACGAAACTCCAAAACACAGAGCTCATAACTTAAGTTCCCATTTCAAGCTTTGAGTTAAGAACTGAAGTCGGATGCAGGACATGATCCCACTGTCACGGGAATAACAGAAACAATCGATTACTGCCTCCTCCTTCACACTCACCTTACCGCGCTTTCCTCTTCAGTATCCCAACTGAGAAACTGCCTGTCTGCCTGGCGCTTCGGGGCCTTTATCCTCAAGCAATACAAACAGGCAGGTCTGCCCTTCCCTGACGCTGTTCCGCCTCGGACGCCGCTCCCGGTCCGCGGCAGCCCTCACCAGCGTGGCGGGTCGGCAGGGCAGGGCCCGCAGGGCCGCCCCTCCGCGGGCAGATGCCGGCCGCGGCCCGCGCCCTAAGCCCGGCTCATCGGCGAAAGCAGCTCGGAGGGCTTTGCGATCCTGTTAAGTTCTCTGGGAGGATCAAGACGTCAAAGCAGCTCGGCGGCGCCCCGGCACATTTCTTGCCACGCCGAGGAAAGTTGGGCAGGGCAAAGCCGGCCCGGGGCCGCTGCCGGAGCCGGTACCCGCAGCCCCGGGCGGCGGCACCGAAAGAGACGTGACACCCCTCTGCCACACTGCCTGGCCTCCCAGTCACTGGCTACCTGCGGGGCGGAGCTGCGCCCATCCGGATGCTAATCCCTTCCTCCCTGCGGGGCTGGAGGGCTCGCTGCCTCAGTCCTTCTCGTCCGGGCGAGGTCTCGCAACCGCCGACATCCAGCTCCCTGCCGCACTCACCGCTCCCACTGGTGCCTGCGCGGCTTCCTTAGCCTCCGCGCCGCGGTTCATGCCGCGGAGAGAGGCTGGCCGGAGGAGAGAGGAGAGCCCCGTGCCGCCACAGAAAGCCAGCTCCCGCAGCCCACCGCGGCCGCCTCGTTCCCGCTCACGCCGCTCCCTGCGCCTTCGTGTGGCGGGGACGGCCGTTGGTGCTGAGGGAGCGGGTTCGGGCGGGCGGCGAACGGCGCCTCGTCAGTACGGTAAGGCGGGCTGGGGACGTGTCGCTGCCAGCCGGGAACATGTCCTCCGGCAGCACTCGAGGTGCAAGTCCTGCCTTATTTGAAGGATACGGTGAGGAGATAGCCTGCAGCCGGTCACCGCATTACTGCTGGGACCGACTGCTTCTCCTTGGTGAAGAGGCGTTTCTCGTCGGTGTACTGCTGAATAGGGTCCTTCAGAACTCTCTCCCTATCTCGCTGACCTCCTGGAGGAGGCTCAGCTTCACGCTGATGCTCAGCCTGGGCCTGGCAGCATACTTCCCGAATCTTGTACTGAACCTCCCTGGAAACTTTAACCTCCCCTGAACTTCATCTGCCCAATTCTGTTTGTGCTTTTCAAAGGGTGCCAAAAAGCTGGAAACAAGGACAGTGTATGAAAGCACCATAAAGTGATTCTTCAGCTGGAAAAAGAAGCAGTAAAAGCCATGTCACCCGTGACTGAGAGGCCACTGCACTTTGCTGTACATGAGTTAAGCTAGACTGAACACAGCGTGACAGTAGAAATGCATTTAAGTGCTTGGGGTTATGGAGAGGCAGAGCTACTTCTTTTCCCTTGCTAAGAACTATTTTACATAAAAAAAAGCGAACCACAACACACAACAAGCACTAAGGAGAGGAAAATGCCACCTCTAAAACTCTTTAAAACACTGGCTCCAGCACTCTATGCTCTGGCATAGTGTAGCCAGTGAGCAGCAGGGACCTGCTTAATCAATGGCCCCTCCTCCTGATCCTCTTGCATCTTTTTCTTCTGCTGGGGGCTTTGTGTAACTCCTGAGTGCCAGACCATTCAGCTTATTCACTAAAGATGCTGGATAAAAAACAAGTCTGATTTGCTAACTATGCTGCTTTTCTAACTATTTATAACTGTTCCAAACATTGATATCAGGACCATAACTCTTCAAAGGCAGCCTTAGTGATATGGCTAATAATTATATTGAAATTATATCCAAAATGAAATGTAACTACTTACAAAGCTCATAGATTTAAGTCTGCTCAATAATCCCCCAAAGAGATTGAACAAATGCATTCAAAATGTAGAGCTACACCAGCAAAATGAACTGTTGATACAGAGCCACTAACACACTGAACATACTTGCCTAATAGCATGAAGTACACACAGCATACTGACAAAAAGGTTTGACTGCTGTTTGCTGTCATCAGTCACTGTCATAGTAGGCGCTAAGAGGCAGAAGACCATCCTGAGCCCTAGTTAAATTCAGCAATATTTTCCAGTTCTCATACCTATTCCTGTATGCTAAATATGTTCGTATTCAAACTTATTTATTTACTCTCAGGTTTCAATCTGCTGGTGTCAGAGTTTGGCCAGTCGTCTAGGTATTGAAGATGACAGAAAAAAAAAATAAATACTTTTTGGTTGTTCCATTTTCTGAATTTTTAGATATAACTGAAAACATGCTTATTCAGGGAACAAATATTCCTTCTTTCCAATGCTTGTATTTAGCTCTTGCTTTATTAGTACAATCATTAAACCAATCCTTTGAGAGCTATCAACAAAGAAGTTCAACACACTGACAGCTGCAGGACATCATCCATCAAAACAGTTACATTCAACAAGGCACTACTGATGATTTAACTCAGCGACCTCAAATTACTGGTCTCTGATAGACACCCCTTGAAAACACAACCATGAATTAACATGTCTGATTTTGACAAAGTATTTTATAGTTTTGAATGTGAATTAAATATCAATTTTATTCCACTCTGTCTTCAATTAAGCAAGGCATCAGTGATAGTTTGCAGCTGGAAATTATAATTAATAACAAAGGAAAAAAATGGAGTTACAGCACCTCAAAATAGAAAAGAGAAGGGGAAAAAAGAAAGAAAAAGCAACCCCTTACATTAGAGTCTTTCACACCCTGGTCCTCAGCTACCTAGTTATCAAAGACAGTCTTTCCTCTTATAGCTTGCTTTCTCATTTTATTCTTTTTCCAGCCTACTTACAGCCACTTCCTGGGAAGCTGGGCTTCAGTATGGGTAGTGGTTGCTCTGGAAGACAAACATCCTAATACAAAATTCAATTAGCTTTTCTTTCTGATCAGCCATCATATGGTACAGAATATTCCTTAGGCCAGTTTGGGTCAGCTGTTCTGGCTGGTGAGGGGGAATGTTGTAGAGACAGCCTTGATGCTATGTGAGCACTGGTCAGCAGAAGCCAAGACACCTTTCTAGCTACCAGTATAAAAGCATAGCACTAGGAGGACTGCTGTGACAAAAATTATCTCCATCTCGGCAAGACCCAACATACAGCCTCTGGTCAAAAGACCTTGCTGAGATTTTTATCCTCTTATCAATCAGCAAAACAGATGCTGCAGGAACTTTCTGCACCAAGCCAAGGAATCTGATGAAGGGTCCACATTCTCTTGGCTTCCCCTGAGAAATTTTGCTTCTTAGAACTCTCCCATTCTGGTTTTGCTGTATCCCTTTCTTCCTTCCGAGCATAACACAAAAAGCACAATGTGTCTAACTCAAATTCAGAGTGAATGATTATGCTTTAAAAATCCCATAGTTGCTAGAAAATAGCTGGTGAGGTGAGGTGATACACCTCAAAATATTTCCTGTTAATCCTTTTTTTCAAAGAATACTTTTTTATGAAATCTTTGTCTTCAGTAAGTTAGTTGTACTTCATGGCTTAGACTATTTTCAGGGTAGAAAGGGGGGAAACAGCCTTTTTCTGTGTTTTGTGACACTGCCTATCTTGTTATTTGCCTGTCTTGTTATAAGTATTAGAGAAATACTGCTGCTAACAAAATGTCTAAGTATCCGTAAAATTATACATAATTTTGAGCTATTTTCTAAGAAAAAAAAAATCACAACTACTGAGTCCATAAATAAATTGCACTTTTTTATAACATGCACTTTTGACAATCTCCTGAGAAAGAAAGATTTTTGCACAGTTCTCTTTCTGCAGCTGCTTTCTGTTTCTCCAGAGTTAGTCTGTCAAGTTGATGCCCCTTTTAACTACATGACCAGCTGGCTTGTGAGCTTTCAGATTAATCATCGGTAGTCTCTGAGAAATAAAAAAAAAAAAAAAGGAAAGAAGTCAGATAAGGCATCAATAACTTCTTTGAAATGCACCAGAAAAAAATGAGTTAATTGCAACAGGAGTTCTTGGAGCCTTGACTTAGTCCATCATAGAATTAAATCCTGAGCCCATGACAGCCTGGATGCATTTGAAACTCATCACTTGCTGGAAGATACACTGCAGTGTCTCTCTGCATCCAGCAGCAAGACAGCATTTTGAAGCATGTCTAATCTGTGAGGCAGAGTAGATCTGAGAAGAGGATTATGACAGCTGAGATTTGTGACCTTAGTTCTGTGTATCTATCTGCTGTGCTCATTGTCAGCTTGGGCTGCAAGCATTGATGTGGAGTTCTGTTTCACTGATTTTCCAGAGTTGAATCAGGCCCCAAGCTGGAAGCAGGCATTATATCAGAGTCATCCTTCAACATCTTGAGGCCAGTTCCTGGCATTAGCCATCTGAGCATGAACTCCAGTTGTTCAGTCACCTGGGGCAGTATAGCTCACAGACCATGTGTTGTTATAGTGCACAACCGAAACACCAAGAGCCAGGCCCTATGGGGAAGACAGTCAATAGCCAAAGCAGAATTCTGGTATATAATCATTCTTTGTTGTCAGAAAGGAGTAAGTGTTTAGTGGCACTGCTAGAAGTCTCCTTCTGAATCTGTTAGCTGATTAATGATAGTGTATGTAGTGACTTTATTCAAAAAGTGATACCTCAGCCTTTCACTCCAGTGAACTTCAAGTTCTCAGCTGCTCTAAACTGGTGATGGTCCAGAGCAACCAAAAGAACTGAGCTGATTTACATCTGAGGCTTTGGGTGTGTGGTTCTGTAGTGATTAGCATTGACATTATTGTAATAGTTCTCTGAAGACCACTATGCTCTGCAGTAAAGTACCACCAAGATGCATTACAGAAGAATAAGGCTTTAAAAATGAGTTAATGAATAAATGAATGAATGACTGTGGTTTAAAATCTCATTTTCTTCAGGCTGAGAAATCATCATTTCCTGTTTTGCCTTGTAGTTCTGACCCATTTCTTGCGATTGTTCCAGTTCAGAGGAATTAAATAAACAAAGATCTGTGCAATAATTGGACTGAATTGCAAACCTGATGAAAGCTCATTTGATTTCACTCCCAAGAGAAACAATGATTAGATATGTCTTAAAAAGTAATTTGTATTTTGGCATCTTAAGTTATGATCTGGAGATAAATCTATAGAGTGGGAGTTCAGTTGAACAAATCCATGCAGTGCACGTGCAAATACAAGACAAAAAAAAAATTAAAATATAGACAAAAAAAGAAACAAGGAATAAATCATTCAAATAGGGAATGTGAAATCCACATCACAAGTATTTTCACAGTCCTGAAACAGCCTAATTCTGTGATGAACTGACTACAGCAGAAAACTGAACATAACCAAGTCAAACTCAGAAACTAGCCCCACTAGAGACATCTGATAAGCAAAAGCAAAAAAAGCGTACATACTTGTCTAATATTCTCCCTGTAAGCACCATCTTACCTTAATTATAAGTGAATAAACTCCATTTATTTTACCTTAACCTTCACCACTGGAGGGGAAGGTACAGTAAGGGGGAAGGATGGGACTGCGTTCAACTCCTTTTTTAACCAAAATGAATGCTTTTTTTTCTGGGTTTGAATAATAAATGCTGAATACATAGCAGCTGCTGTGTTCCATTGAAATAAATGGAAAACATCCAACACATTTTGGTGTAACATGATTGGATCCTTTATGTATCTGTGAAAGCCTTAGTATCCGCTTAAAACCAGTCATTTTTACAAGGAAAATCACAACACAAGACATTAAAGGCTAAACTTCCCAAAGAAGAAACAGTAAGCCTCTAATACTGCTTGGTGTTCTTTCAACAGCAAATAGAGGCATTTGCATGAGAAAAGACCAGGACACAGGTAGATAAGGAACATTCCTGCCCATTGCCCAAGCAAGCACTCAGCTGTATCCTTTATGTAGCACTGCCAGTTTGTAGAGCATTTCACAGAAAAGCAAGTACATGCCTCTGCCCTGCGGTTCTCTGTCAGAAGACAGCCCGGAGGGATGGGGAGCAAATGGTCACTGACCAGCAGGGATTAGCCTGAGAGAGGTGTGGAAATTCCTGCTGCATGTGAGCCACCCTGTGTGAGTCAAACTGCCTGAAAACACAGGTTCAATGAGCTGTGCAGGAGCACTACAGGTGCTCAGGAGATTTTTCATGCTGCTGTATTGAAACAAACGTGATTGCAAATGCAGCCTTGTTAATGTTTCCCCAGGTGGCTAGCTTGGGACAGTAAGCATACACAAGAATACTTATTTCTTAAGTTGCTTCTCAGAATAATCCTATCTCTTAGTGAAAATAAAATTATCCTGCTGTCTCCAGGGAATTTCAGCAAAATGCCTGGTGGAGGTACAGTCGATAGGGATACAGCCCAACTATTCCAAACACAGTAAATTGTATTTTTAGTCACATAATAGTGGTTCGTTAGAAGCAAGGACAAGGAAAGAGAGACACTTACATGAACTATTATATATGGCTTAAAACCTTTTCTCATTGTGCTCTATTAAAGCAGTTGCTGTCATTGCTGGGCCTCAGTGATGAGTTTGAGGAAACAGATGATGGTCTGCAGCCAAATGTTGGTAGTCACAGATTAAAGATGTCTCTTTCGTGAAGTCATAAATAGCTTTACTTGGATCTAGCAGCAACCTGCCCAGACTCCAAGATGGATTGTGTCCTGAGATACATGAGACAGGGGATGAGTGGCAGGTTTCTAACTGCCTACTGTAACTCTCTAGCTACTCTTTCTGTAAGCACTGTGCCAAGTTGTAAACTGAGAACAAAACAAACTAAAGAAATTGTATGGGAAAGCTACCAGGATAGATTGTTAGCACAGCTTCAAGTGTCCAATGCTCCTCATTTCAGCAGCACTTTGAGCAGTCTGCTGCCTCCCATTAGAAAGCAATGACTTACCCCAACAACTGAGCAAAGAGGAGAATAAATATGCGACCCTCTTTATTTTTCTTTGGAGTTATTTTAGCCAACACTATTTATTTCCATGTACTGTCTACAAGGCTCAAGGTGCAAAGTATGACTTGCAAATGCAGGTGTTAATAATAGCCATTAAAAGCAAACATTTGAAAATGCAACAGAATGCTGAGTCCTGCTGAACCTTCATTGATCTGGCACTGCTAAATATCATTATATGACTTTCTGCTTACCAGAGAATAAATCAGGACAGCAGCACTCTGACATGGTTCCATGCAAACTACCTGCAGCTATGAGCAGTTCCAGGTCACACAAATTAGATGAAGCAAAGGTGAAATGCTGAAGTAGATAAAATGCTTTTAAGGAGCAAATATCACTGGTTGAGGTGATGAAAAACTGTTGTCTCATGATATGAAGATTGACTACAGACAACAAAGGCAAAAACACCAGATGCCTTTGCAAGTGAGAACACACTGTAATCAAGCTTTGCATAAACAAACGATCTGAGACCTTGGGTCAGTCATGAATGCACTCCCTCAATGACTTACCTCAACAGAGCACTTAACTGGCTCTCACTGCTCTGTTGGTGAGAGAGGCAGGTTCTTATTAGATGGCTCTTTTGCCTCTCTCTGGCCAGGTTGGATGGGGCTTTGCGCAACCTGGTCTAGTGGAAGGTGTCCCTGCCTATGGGAGGAGGGTTGGAACTAGTTACGGTTCCTTCCAACCCAAACCATTCCATGATCCTGTGATTACTATCTTTCGTAGTGTGAGTATACTACACTAGGAGCAGTAGGTTACCTATGCCCTAGCTCCCTTTAACTTAAACACACACACGATTAAGGTATGATAACTTACCATAGACTGGCATAGCCTATCAGAGTACATATATTGATCAAAACAGTGAAATCATCCTAGATTCAGGGAAGCTTGTCCTAGTTCCATACCAACAGGAGGTTATTCCAGCAAACTAATAACAAAATTAAAAATCCTGAACAATGATCAAAGACTTTCCATAGCTGTAACTATCAGCAAAACATAAATTTGCAAGTTTATGATGCCCATGAGCAAAGAATGAGGAAGGCTATGCCTCATCCTGTGCCCCTTGGCATGAGTAGACCTGTGGGATTGCCTTGGGGGTGTACAGCTATTTCAGCAGGACTCAAGGGAGGAGTATCAATATAATTTTGCTAATGTCAGTGTAGCATCCGTGAACACTATTCTGTTTATTGTCTACTAATATCGTAGTCAGGGGGCAGCAAGGCACTGTAATACAGTGCTCTGGATTAGCCACCTGCAAAGAGATTGCAGCTAATCTCCTGATGCCTCTTGGAAAGTCAAATGAGAAATGACAACTCAGCTCCCATGAGAAGAGAATTCTCAGGATGGTGCCCTTCTTTTTTGTTTCTTCAGAGAGGAAGCTCAGGGAAAACTCTGGCAGGTCAGCAAACCTGAGGGCTGGAGACAGACCCAGGGAATCTTTTGGAACAGCTTCAGAGGCTGGCAGTAAGACAGAAGAACTCCTGAGATTAATCCTGCTAAAATCCTGTGACTATTAAGAATTAATCACGCTTGCACCTGCCTACACACAGAACCACAAATACTGGCTGATTTGATGCTGGGAATGGTGAGAGGGAAATGAATGTTTTGTTAGATTCCTATTTGTTGCCCCACATATGGAACACAGCACTGAAGGACAAGTTTCATGCCACTTGAGAACAGCTTTCCTAAAGTTCGGTTATCCATAAACCCTTTTCTTGCCAAGGGAGATGAACATACTGGAAAGCATGATGAGCTAAGTGTCTTTATGCAGCAATAAAGAGACCAAAATTAGCTTCAGAGACTTGTCTTGCTACTGATAGACTGGGAAACAGATCTCAGCAGTTTCTTCTGCTTTTTCCATTGCCATGTAGCTGACTTTCACAGAGAAAATCTACAGCTTCTTCAGTCCTTTTGGTTTTAGCAAGATAAATTCAAAAATAAATCCCCAAACTATTGAAAGGTGACACTGCTGCATGTTACTTTGTCTGAAAAACATACAAGGTAGGTCAGGTGACTAAATCACTGCTGTACTAGTTTCAAAGAATAATGTAAATGAAAGTAGGACAGTACTCTAGAAATCACTGTACCACACAGAAGTGAGTAGTCACTTAAATTGTGGCTACGTTTTGTTTATATATAGCATGTGGGAGTGAACAGTAGAGGGTGTTATTTTAAAGGAAAACTGGAGTTCACTCTCTGGAATATCTCCTCTTGACTACAGTATTCAGCAAAAATATCAGGTGCTGGGAAGCACAGCTGTGGCTCAGTGTAAATGGCACTGAGGAACCTGTCCATCACCTCATCTTAAAGACCAAAGTAAATAAAAGAACTGCAAACAGATTCCACTTCAAATTCTTTCTGTCCAAAGAGAATCCAACTGGGGATAGGTAGGGTGGGTTTTTTTGTCCCCTCATATTATAATGATTCAGCAGGCAAGCTCAGGCTTCAGCTGGGCTCAGACAGACAACATGGTCCTAACTGGAGCTCAGGGCTAGATCCTGCCAGGTGCTAGGTACTGTGCAAACATTATTAGCACCTTCAAGCCACACAACCCTGGAGTAAACCCTGGGCCAGAGAGTTAGTGTTATTTTCACATTTTATGGGGTTTTCAGGAGCAGCAGCCACTTAAATCAGAAAGAAATAAGTATTTTTGAATGTCTCTGTCAGTTCCTGTCTCTTTTGGCACCTTGATCCACCCCAGGGCATGCAACTGCAGGCAAACAGTGCTCTCATATAATAGACAAGTTCCCTTTTTCATTTTCTTTGGCAGCTGAAAGGAGAAAAGAGCCACTGGGTCTCCTTTCTTCCACTGGTGAAGTACTGTTTGAACAAACACAAGGAGCAAATATGTCAACTACAAAAGCAGGCCAGGAAGGAAGAATGGCACTGACAGAGCTGGACACTCCATGCACAGCTGAACCCACCTGTAGGTTGCAACAGATTTAAAAGGTGCTGTTTCCTCAGCCAGGAAGCCTTTCTCTTTGCTGTCTAGCTGACAGATCTGGCTTTGCAACCAGCAAGTTCCAGGATGGTAGTTATGTTAATGTTTTTGTGTCATTGTGACGATTTTTTAGGCTTGAATGATTTTTCAATGGCTTTCCGGAACGTACAAATGCTCTCTTGATGACTTTATGGGCAGCAACTCAAAAAATCTTTTTAATGAGATTTTTTCCCCTGGCATGCCCTGGTATCAGTAGGTGTGCCTTTGTTTTCTAAAAATTTCTAAGGGAAAATGATTCCTTTCACTCTTCACATAATCAAGCGGATATAAATAGTAATGGATATAAATGGACAAACCTAAGCCTCTCCTGCAGTATTCACCAGATGGAATGACTTCACTGGCAGGGCTCAGTGCTATTTTAAGTGCTGTAGATTATCCCAGCTGGCATCCAGCAACAGACCAAATGGGTCTTCCATAAACCTTATGTCATATATGCCAGGCTGAACCAGATGTCTTGGAGACCCATGGGCATGTCAGATAGCACTGGACAGATGCGTCTAGGCAGCTGGACTCCAACCTGTTTCTTTCAATTCTATGTGTCTAAAGAGATAAAAAAAAATAGAGATTTAAAGTTCCTTCAGTTATTTAGACTTCCTCAGGAAGCATATTTGTGGCTACAGTATTCATGAGCATCACATCTACATCCTGAATCACTGCATTTGCCTCCCACTCAAGTCAGTTAGATGCTAAATTTGTATTCTGGACACACATATACTCTTCACCAAGTGCTTGCATTCAGATTTCATCTCTCAGATGAAAATTGTCAAGTGTGGGTGTTACCACTGACTTGGCTAACTTTCTTTTGTACATTTTAGGTTATAAAACCCCATTTAGGTCACAAATGAGACACACTTGAGAAGTATTACATATCCACAAGTACCAGGTGAATATTATAGGAATGAACTGAAGTCATGTACATTGGTGTCTGGAGCACAACAATCCCACAGAGTGATCTGGAAAGATCAAAACTGCAGAGCTATTGAGCTTAGTATTATACAGCTGGTAAGAAGACCCAAGCCCTTGTAGAAGTACTCATAAGTCAAGGGGAAAAAAAAGGCAAAACAACATCAGGTGTGCATGTAGGTAAAATGTACAATAAAAGAAAGCTACCTCCTTCACCACAGCAAACTACACATAAGTATTCTCAGATCTTTTTGCCAGTTTCTGCAAGGAAATGCACTTCACCTCTCATATTCTCCCTGACTTTTTTAAAGCTAAAAAGGGCTTGCCAAAGCACATATAAGCCCCTTATGCACACGGACACATATATAGACACAAACAAACGTTTCAATGACAGACACAGTCAATGGTGGCATGTAAGGGATAGTGCATCCAGTGCTTTGGCATGCTGTAAACTTCAAGGGCTTTGCACTCAAATTGTACATGTTATGGTTAAAACTGGTAAGACTGGTCATTTGAATGTATTAATCCCTTTTTTGTCATGGGCTCAGCAGCAGCAGTCATTTTTTCTTTTTCGTAGTAGCTGGTGCAGCACTGTTTTGGATTTTCAGCTTGGGAACAGTGCTGATAACACCAGTGTTTATAGTTATGGCTTAGAATGTTTAGGCTGGCCAAGGACTTTCTGAATTTCATGCTCTGCCAGGGAGGACGGGAAGCTGGGAGGAGGCTGGGAGGAAGCAGAGACAGGGCACCTGACCCAAACTGATCAAAGAGGTATTCCATACCACAGCATGTCATGCCCAGGATGTAAAATGGAAAGCAGAGATGCGGAAGGGTGGAAGGGGGCACTGTGTGGTCGGGCTTGGTATCAGGTGAGGGGGCGCACTGCTTGGTGGGGCTGGGTGAGCTGTTGTATTTTTTCCTTGTATTTCTCTTGTCATTAGCATTATTATTGGTGGTAGCAGTAGTGATTTGTGTTATACTTTAGTTACTAAACTGTTCTTATCTCAACCTGTGGGAGTTGAATTCTTTCCATTCTCCTTCCCATCCCTCCAGGAGTAGGGGAAAGAAAGAGGGGGAAGTGAGTGCGACAGAAAACTGCGTGGCTTAGAGGCTTAAACCACAACAGCAATCTAATGTGGGTAGGCTTGGAAAAGAGAGAAAAATGGACCACAAGTTACTAATCAGATGTCAGCTTGACACTAGGAAACTTCCTCTGGGTGGACCAGATTCCATCCTGCACAAAGTGCCACATATTTATAGAAGAAAGTATGCCCCAAATGCCCACCAACTACAGAAAATGGTGTGTCTTTTCTCTTTTGTGCCATTTAAAAAGTACATCCTCTTAAACATTTCCCTCATGTGTAACCTATTTCTTTGCGGCATTAAAATATGCAATCTCCACTGCTCTCACAACCAGAATGAAGCTGAAGATTCCCTGCTACAAAAATGAGAAAAAAAAAGGAGAAGAATATGAATTTTGTCAGGAAGACATGAAGGAAGTCTATGTGCAGCTTTCGTTCTCAGGATGAAAGCACAAAATGACAGTGTGTAGCTCCTCTTTGACCATAAGGGCTGGCAGAGCTGCATGGGACTAGCAAGCACAGCACCACTTGTCCCAGCCAATACTCATGTGGCTAAATGCATTTAGTCATTTATTTAGCTAAGAGAACGAACAGACCAACTCTGAGCTGCCAGCACTGCAGGCATGCTCACAGTGTAATTGTCTGAACTCATATTTTTAAACTCATGTGCCAAAAATATGTAAGTACTCACTACCAGGCTGTAAAGTTGAAGTGCTGCTTCTTGTTTGGCAAGGAAGTGTCTGAGTTTCCTTCATCCGTAAAGCAGCTGGAATGAAAAAGTTTTCAGTAAGTACCCAAATGTACTTCTGCTCAGGAAGAAATGGATCCCAAAATAAAAGTATAATACCCCCTGCCTTGGTGGTTAAGTCTGCCATCTTTCTATGGGTTATTTATCCAATCCAACAGCATCTTGACTCTTAATGGACAACTCAGATTGGGTGTCCGTGGCTTACAACAGCAGTCCCTACAAAAGCTTGCCTATACCCTGTATTTTGCACGCTTATCTTTATATTTATATATTTTAATACTTTGCATGCCTAGTAATGGCAAAGCTCTTTCAGTTCAAGGTGACTTTCCTGTTAGAGAAATGAAAACAAAAGGAAAGAATAAACAGCAGCATCTGGGTGGTGAATTAATGCATTATATGAAAAGACTTTCAGAACAAAGCCAGGCTCTGCATAGAGGCAGAGAAGATGAAAGACATGAGGAACAGTAGGAAGAAAACAAAACATATTCTGCTGTATTACCTATCTGTATTCACCGCAGTGCCTGAATTAACTCTCCACACACATTTCTTGGTAAAAGGTTTGGTTTTCCATTTTAGCCATGCAAAGTGAGTACATTCATAGTATGTTGCATTGGAAAGGGCATGGAGAGATGGTAATTCTACAGATTGCTGGGATATAAGAAGATTATTCCCCACATGCCCAGAAATTACGCTTCATGTTCTTAGCACAGATAGTACCATGTCATCTCAGCAAGAAGGGAAACCAATGTCCCAAAGACCAAAGCGCCCCATACTGCAGAGCTGGACCTTACAATAGCTCCAGCCAGTGCAATACCTGGAGCACAGGCACAGTAGTGGTACTGTTGTACCACATACTGCACCAGCTACAACTTAATGTAGATGCTAACAGCACAATCCAAGGAAGTAATGTTAGCGATCTAATCTGTGGAGAATGCTGAGCTTGAAAAGTCAGTGTCCACAAGTATTTATTACTTACTGCAGACCCAGATTTTCTTTTCAAGCACAAGCAATCAAGCTCTGCTTTAATTCTGAGCCTACCAGCAGCTGTGTAGCTCTAGTAATGCAAGGTAGATCTTAAACCAGTGCAGGCTGCTTATCACCAGGGCTGATCAGTGCAGGCTCAGTACTGCAATAGCCATGTGCCTTCATGTGGCTTCTGGTTGACTTAGGGTCCAGACAAAGCTGTTTGCAGAGAAATCTGATTGAGAAGTTAAAAAGAAGTCACAGAGGAATTGCTCAGACACTGAGGAATAAAAGACATTAAGGGCAAGCACTAAGAAATAAAAAGAAGACCATCCCAGCAGTTGAGGCCTTGTAATAACACCACTGTACTTCTTTTTATGCTGAGCCATACAGTGGGTTTCTGAAAAATGTTTTATACCTGTCCATAGCCATCATTCTCTCCAGATGAAGGACTATTTCCAGAGAAGGAAGACATGAGCAGGCTGAGGAAAGGTTCTAAAATATCCCCATCTCATCAGTGTGGTGATGGGGCTACAGCAGGCCCATGGATTCCCTGACTGAAGACATGAAGTTGGAACTTGATCTTGAAGATGTTAAAGTCTATCCATGAGAAATGAGGTACCAAAGGCATCCAAGTGGGAAAACAGAAAGCATCCAAATGGGAAAGGAAAAAGGCATCTGGAGGAGCGAGTCAGATAAGGGGAGCAACTAGCAACAAAGGAAGAACTTGGCAAAACAATGGACATTAGTAATGTGGTAAAGGGTCATCCAGTTATGTGCCATTGCTAATATTAACCAATGGCTAAAAAGACACATGTGTGCTAGAAAATGTACATAAGTAGTGGTTTGTAGTAATAAAGGGTCCTACCTATCTATTTTTTCCTCCTACTAAGTCACCAAAAATACCTATGTGTGTGTCGTTTGCCCGTCTCAACTGCAACACGTCAGCTACCCTGAAAACTCCTGTCCTATCCTCCTGGCATCTCCTGTCCTAAATCTCCATCTCTCTTTGACCCGCTTTCCTCTCTGCTGGAGGCACACAACATAAACTAAGGGCGAGGTGTGCAGGGATCTCCAGTCTCTTCATCATGGTCTGTCAGAGAGAAAAGTCAGCTCACAGTTACAAAACTGGGCTCAAGACCAGTGCATGCAGGTAGCTGTGACTACGTGCTGCAGCCTGTGCCCTGAATTTTCCAACAAGCTTTCCACAAAATCCTCAGGCAGCTAAAGATCATGTGGAAAGCAGAGAGGCAGAATGTCGGCTGCACAGATGCCTCAATGTTCAGATCCAAGTTACTCATGGAGAAGATTGTCTGGAGCAGGGAATGCCACTGGAGATGGATGATTACCTCTTCTAAACCTGCTAAGGATTGAGATGTAGAGCAGCTTTCAGAGGAAGGGGTAGCACTCAATGCTGAGGCCCCAGCCTTAAGCAGCTTCAAGTGATTGGAGTGGAAGAACTGGCTGAAAACAGCTGATGTTCTGTTTAGGCCACAGATATGTTTGTATTTGCTTCTAATTTTTTCCTTAGAGCCCTGTAATTAGAAGACTGAGTTTACAATGTGCTGAAATCAGCCCTCACACAGTTTTGCCCTTCAGCATGTTTACTGTTAAATTGGAACCTCAGCACTAATGAGCCACTTTGAGGTGTGTCTCTCCAGAAGCAGCAAGGCTTCATCAGCAAACCTCAACTCGTGCATTGGTTAGGGACAGCACTGGCTTAGTGCTGTTGGCCTGGCTCCAGGGGCAGTGTGGTGAGAACTGGCATTGCTAACTGCTTTGTTTTCAAGAGCAGTTGGCATAAGCCTGCATCTGCTTCTGCCAATCACCTTCTCCCTCAGAAGGACCTCACAGCTGGGGGAAAACCTCAGTTTTTATGCTAACAGCCTAATTTTATCAACAGGAGGTGGTTCCAGGCAGCCCCAGATCCACTTGTACCACTGAGGATGTGTGGTGAAGAGCAGCCATGTGATCTCACACACTGTTGTCTATCAAAGGACTGAGCCCTTAGGAGCTCCACTGTATTTATGCAGCAGTCATGCCAGCAGTGTTCTCACTAGGCAAGAAATGAAATAGCCATGGGGGAAAAGGTCCTGTGCAAATTGAGTCAAAGTTTTCTATACAAACTTCTTCCATGAAGCTGCCCTTTTTCTTGGAAGATAGGACATTGATCTGATTTCATGGTTTCATAACTGAGTAAGAGGTTACTGGTGACTTTCTAAAGGAATTCAACCTCAAATGCTTTTCCACTTACTCTAGTTCTATCAGCTGGTCTCATAAAAGACCTCAGTCTCATATCCTTTTTGATCCTCACTTCCCTTGGACTTCAGCAGTTTCACAGCTACACTACCAATATGACAGCTAACACTGGCAGGTGTTCTCTTCCTATCTATTCCTTTCTCTTGCACAACCAAGCAGTCCAGTATGAAGTATTTCCTTTTTACCTTCATGTGCAGCACCAATGAATGCATGTAATGTTGAATGCCAGGGGCCGAGTCCCAACCCCTCGGTCCAGAGTATGATCCAGAATGACAAATGCAGGTGAGGGATGACTCCTTTTCTGTTGTTGTTTTTTTGGTGCTGTTTTGATGTTTGTTTTTTTTTTTGTTTGTTTGTTTTTTTGGCTTTTGTTTTGTTCAAAGAGAAACAGAAGGGGAGCAGGGAGCGAACAGGAAAAGTACCCTCTTAGTAGCTGGAAAAGAATCACGAAGAAGAAGCCTGAGCATAGTCTTGGCCAGTCCAGACAGGCAATCCAAACCCTGTCACTGCCAGCTTTGTACAAGCCAGCATGAGGAAGCAGCAACCTGGATTTTCAGCAACCTGCTTATGCTCTATTGACAGAACCTGAAATCAGGCAGTCCTGGTCAAGCTCAGCCATCTGGCAAATCTAATTGGAAAATTAATCTTGCTGACAGACCACTATAATACTACTTGCCTCTTTAAAACAGATCACTGGAAAGAAGCAAGCATATGAAAATGTAACCTGTACGTCCACACCGTGGTGTGGAACTCAGGACAGAGCTCGCTTTGTGCAAATGGGCCAACAGGAATATTTGGATGGAAGAATAAATCATCCTGACAATTCCCAGGTTTAATACAAAGGAATGCAATGAAACATTTAACCAAACTTAAGCAGAAAAAAAGACTTGTGGGCCACAGTAGGGAAAATATTATCCTACATCAGGTGCTTCTTGAGGTCTGACTGCACACCCAGAAAGGAACAGTGAAATGGGGCCTTAATAACAAATGAAAAGGGAACTCATCCATCACCATGTGTATTTCTGTAATATAGCACTTTTAAAATGTAGCTTATTTAAAGAACCAGCAGTGATTAATGATCAGCCTTTGTGTAAAAGTAAAATTCACCATTCAGACTATCTGTGTTGCCAGTTTTGATTCTGCATTCGGTTAACATTGCCATTTGTATTATTCACAAATTTGTATTGCACCCAGTGGAATACTCAGGTAAGCTTTCTTCAGCCACTTTTCAAGAGGATCCCAGTCTTTGTCACTGTGGCATGGCACACAGTCCAGCTGCACATACTTAATATCATGTACATGCAAAATTGGACCACACTTCATGTTATTCATGTCACTGGAATTGCACATGTTGAGCCTCAAATACAACAATAATGACAAGAGACATAGGTAAAATGATTATGTCAATGCTGAGTATGTCCAACTGGACCATAACTTCTCCTTTTAAAAATGTGAGCAGGGGGAGTCCAAAGTCCATGTCATTGAAAGCCATTCTTGGGGGCAAAAGTAGATTTTCAGTTCAATGAACTTTACATTTAGGTATCCTTTCTACCAAAATGTACAGGGCTTTTCCATCCATCAGCAGTGCCATTTCCTCCAGAAAACCAAAGTGATCATGTCCACAGTAGAAATATTTCTTTCCAGCTATTCTGTCCTAAAATTTCATGGATGCTGTGGAATAGGGATAGCACTTATTTTTTTCCTCTGGGTAGAACAGATCCCCAGTGATTCCCTATAATCAGGACTTTGTGTGTGTGCTAGCTCCATTCTCCAAGAAGAAACTCCAGGACATCATGGAGTAAGTGAGAAGCCTGACCTGCAGAACAGAAGGCAACATAAACTATCAAAACTAAAACTTCCAGAACAGACCATTTCAGAACCAGTTTTCCCCAGGTTTGAGTCCTCCCTGAACCAGGCTTGGTAGAAATATTGACACTCTCTCTCACACTCCACTGAAGTATCCTGGCTGCAAGATCATTCCGGCTACACAAAATCCATCATTCTCCTTTACTAAATAAAAACATTTTTTATAGCTCAGTGTTTTCCTGGGAAATACTTATCTGCATAGACACTGTGGGAGCCCAGGACTTTCCTGGCCAAGCGTGCATCTGAAGTAATTGGCTAGAGTAGGCATTTGTAATAAGCCTAAAGAATGTGCCTGAGAGATGTCTTAAAATATATCCTCAAAGACTCTGTTTGCCTAGATTGACCGTAGAAATGGGGGTGGGGGGTGGGGGTGGGTGTTAATACACTCTATTAAATGTTGGCATCAAGCAATTCTCATTTCGTATTAGTGGCTGTTAAAAATGTGAAGCACAGAGTGAGGCTTGAGATTTTCATTGTGCTTGTATATAAAAACACAGCCAGGAAATTGAGCCCAAGGGAAGCAGGGTATTAAGTATGGTACTTTTCTGCTACAGCATGGACACCTGTTTATCTGAAAATAATATGGTGCCTTCTCTTTCTCTGAGTGGCTCCTTGAGATCTGGTAATAAGCACCACAAGAGAAGAGATTCAGAGCAGCCCTGCAGAGAAGGACTTGGGGATGTTGGTCGATAAGAAAATGAACATGAGTCGGCAGTGTGCTCTTGCAGCCCAGAAAGCCAACTGTATCCTGGGCTGCATCAAAAAAAGTGTGACCAGCAGAATGAGGGAGGTGATCCTGCCCCTCTACTCTGCTCTCGTGAGACCTCACTTGGAATATAAAAAGGACATGGAACTGTTGCAACAAGACCAAAGGAGTGCCAGGAGGATGATCAAGGGACTGGAGCACCTCCCATATGAAGATAGGATGAGAAAGTTGAGGCTGTTGAGCCTGGAGAAGAGAAAGCTGCGTGGAGACCTCATAGCAGTCTTCCAGTATCTGAAGGGGGCCTATAGGGATGTTGGGGAGGGACACTTCAGGAGGGACTGTAGTGATAGGACAAGGGGTAACAGGTTCAAACTTAAACAGAGGAAGTTTAGATTGGATATGTGGAAGAAATTCTTCACTGTAAGGGTGGTGAGGTACTGGAATGGGTTACCCAGGGAAGCTGTCAATGCTTCATCCCTGGCAATGCTCAAGGCCGGGTTGGACATAGCCTTGGGTGGTATGGTTTACTGGAAGGTGTCCCTGCCCATGGCAGGGGGATTGGAACTAGATGATCTTAAGGTCCTTTCCAACCCTAACTATTCTAT
>JASSUY010036541.1:0-21557 GCA_032466535.1 Forpus xanthops
ACAATGGGACAGACAGACAATGGGACAGACAGACAATGGGACAGACACAATGGGACAGACAGACAATGGGACAGACAGACAATGGGACAGACAACCATCAGATTGAGTCTTACCATCCTCATGGCTCCAGTTCCTCCCTGATCTTGAGCCCCCCCCGCTTACACCGCGCACCCCCATGTCCGTACGTACTCAATGTACTCCCTCTTGTTCTCATTTGTCACCATGATCTCGGAGCCGTTGGGCTTCAGGTCCACTTGGTATGTCTGGAATGGCAACGGAAAGGCCTCCTTAAGGAAAAGGGGAGCCTCCCCGTCTGGAACAAGCTGATCCCTCCACAACAACCGGCCAGGACAGTGCAGACCCCGAGGAGGCCCAGGCTGAGCCCGTTCCCTCTGTGACACCTTTCCTACTCCTCACTGCAGGGGCTCATCCAGCTTCAAGCACCGCTCTTCACAACGCATCAGCCCCTCCTCTGGGACCCCCAGGTCGGGGTCAGGAAGGGCCTACCCCGACCATTGCCACTCAGTGGTCCTCTGAGTTCCCGGCCGTGATGCTCCTCAGTGTTTAAGTGCCTTCTGGCAATCCCAACTGCGAGGTGTGCTTCCACACCTGGCCAAAGTTCTCCTCGTCGATGCAGAACATGAGATCCAGCTCCGTGGGGTCGTTTTCCAGGATCCACTTCAAGGAGTTGTAATATTCACTGTCCTACAGACGGAAGAGGAGTCTTACATGGCCGCTGAACATAAAACCACACAGAACTGTAACAGCGAAGAGGAGAGCTGCACTCACTCACACGTAGGTGCTACGGGTTTACGCTTACATTGTCTACGCGAGGCAGAGCGAAGAGGAAGAGGTTCCCCAACCACTCGTAGGAACACAAGGGCCTCAACCTCCTTCCGGAGGTCATGTACCTCACGGACAGACCCTACTCACTGGACGGAAACCCTTTGTATTGTCTGAGTAGGGGCCGTGTGTGATCCGAGCACAGCCCGGCGGTGCTGCAGCCCCGGAGGTAACGGGGCTGTGTGCCACGCCAGCAGCTTACCACTGACTCCATGTCCTTCAGGGTTATTGGCTTCCCCAGCATCATCTTGTAGAAGGGTCTGATGAAGAAACCTGCGAGAGAAGGACGGTTGAGCTCTGCCTGTCCTGGAACACCCCATGGACCCTCGTGCTGCCCGTCCTCACTCACCATCCAGCAGCTTGCCATGGTACACGGCCAGCCCGGCCACGCGGCCGATGAAGGTGAAGTAGGACAAGTGGTCTTCGTTACAGAGACCTGAATTAGGATTAATCTGAAGTGTGTAGTTGTCCCTTGGTTGGGGAGAGAAGAGAAAGAGCTCAATAACCACGGCTCTCAGGAGCCACACACCTCTTCCTAACAGCATGGGGCTCTGCACCACCACTGACCCATGGGCACCACAAGGGACAGAGGCCTGCACTGGGGATTCCAGCTCCATCAGCTCTTCTCCTGGGGTTCTGCCCTCTTTGCACTCTCCTTTAAGTACCAGGAGGCCCGTGCAATGCAGGCTAAAGCACACTCCCTGACAGCGTAAGCTGTGTGTGCTCGACACGGACACCATCACAACTCCTCCCTGGAGATGTGGAATTGCAGGCCGCAAGCAAGACAAGGCTGAGCAGTGTCCTGCTAACTGAGGCCTCCCTCCTAACTGGAAGGGTCGTAGTGGCCACTTACGTTGCTGAATACTCAAAGAGACCGTAATAAGGGTTAAACATCTCCTTGGACAAGAGGAAAAACCACTCTCTGGCCACCCCTCCGTAGTCCAGTCCTTTCTCAGCCTCAAACTCAATCCAGAGCCTGGCTTTGAGCACATCGGGTCTCTTCACAGACATGATCCTTCTGTAGGACTCCTCAAAGATGTTGTTCCTGTGGAGTTTCATCTCAAAGCGGTTTGGGATATCAGCCTGTGGGACAGAGGATGGGGTTACACGTGTTAGTAGTGATAGAGGTCTTTGGGTAAGTGATGGATGAGACCCCTGCTCTGCGGAGCTGCCCCTTCCTGGTGCTGTGTGCCTCCAGGCTGGAGATGGCCCTCAGGATCACCACCACGGATGGTGTCATCCCCTTTGGGAGCAGGAGGAAGCACAAAGCACGGTTCTACTCACTGGTTTCTTCAACTTCTTCCGGAAATAGTCATACTTCTGCTTGAACTCCCTGGAGTAGGGCACTGCCTGGGGGAGAGAACCACAGCCCCATCATCCCAGCGCCTCGATACTCCATACCCAACACAGCCGAGCTCCAGAGCTGCTCTCTGTGTGTGTGTGTGTCCATCCAAACCCAAACGTGCCCGTTGTCCTTGGACATCCGCTCATCACCCACTTCCCCTCTGCCTTTGAGGAGCAGAGAAGAGCAAAGCCAGCCAGGAAGCATTGGTGGGTACAGGAGGACATGAGTGTGACAGTGGGCCCGAGGACGTTCAGGCCCTTGCTTTCCTACCACTGGGAGTTACAGGCTCCAGTAGAGCCACAGCACCATCAAACAGGATTTGGCCTCCACGTAGCACAGGACACAACGTGCATGCTCACTGAGGAATGGCCGTGGCTGGAAATCACCTCTGTGAGTGACTGCAGTACTGAACACTCACCAAACCACAGCTGTTAAACTGCTCCGAACCAAACTCCACCTCTGCGTGTCTTTAAGCCAGAACTGAACCTCTTTGGTCACAAGTGGGCTCGGAAAGAGCCTTGGAAACACAAGAGAAGGCTTCCTGCCCTTCTTCCCGTTTCCAATACACCCTTACTGCCTGTTCAACACAAGGAGCACGCTTAGGAACCAACCCCTTAAAGGTGAGTTTGGGGAGGAAAAGACTCATTTTGGGTTGCAAACAGCAGTTCCATCCTCTGTCCCCGAAGCTGCAAAGCTTCGAGTGCGGTTTCTCCATGAGTTTTGTGGATGCTGAGCCATGCCTAATAAAATATATCTATACAATCACTCAGTCGTCTCACTCTGATGGTAGTACAGCTTTACAACAGCCATTAACCTTGCAGCTGCAATGTGAAAGGCAATTCAAGTGCTGTCACTGCACCAAAGCACTATTAAAAGCATTAAGATGAGTCCTGAATGTTTAAGTGACCCGAATTGGCCCAGAGCAGCCATCAGGGAGGCACATCCTGCACCCAGGGTCCCACAGCAGTACTTACTGGACCAGTAATGGCTGGGTTCTGCAGCCTGGGGTCTTCCCACTGGGTGAGCTTGTTATCTGTAGTAACAAAAGCAATAGGATCATTACTCCTCTGTGGCCACACCGCGGATCGATGCTGCTCTTCCATTCCCACCCCTCAGTACTCCAGGTTCACCACCTCCAAAGCCCCACCACACTCTTTAGTTGGAACCACTCCTTGGAAAGCACACAACTACAACTGGATCCAGTGGCTTTCCATTGCTTTCATCTCAACATCTGGAGAGGAACCACGGTCTACTTGGAGTCAACTCCTGCGAGGTGAAGGAACCCAAAACCTTGGGTAAATGACGGATTAAGGTTACTCTTTGCATGAAGAGAGCCAAATGTCATGCTTGGAGAAGACAATCTGCGGTCGAATTTGGAGGGACTAGCAGCTCTTTAGGAACATAAAGCCCTGGAGCCTGCTTGAGACCCCGAAGGGAGGTGAGAGGTTGTGCAGAGCCATGGTGGGACGTGGGCCAAGTGCTCCTCACCAGATTCTGAACACCACAGAATCACAACAACACAATGGGGTTGCAACAAGAAGACAATGCTCCAAAACCCAAGGGAGGGCAAGCTGAGCTCATCCCTCTCCTGCTCTGCCAGGGACACCTACTACTTGTTGGACACGCTGCTCTGATTAAGGTGTGACGTGCTGGAGTTGCTGGGGTTGGGATTACACACACCCGGCTCACGTATCTGTGGGCATTGTAGGCACAAGCAAACAACAAAGCCCTTTGTATTTAACCGCTGTGTAACTACAGCTGGAAAAGACCCCTCAGTTTGGAGTATCCCGCGGTGGTTTTAAAATGGGCTGGGATTTGAGGTGGGAGTCCATCAGGATCACAAGGGATTGGATCTGTCAGTTAAGTTACTACTGAAATACTACTTCGTTTCCCCTTAGCGCCGATGGAAAGCCCGGAGGAAGGCAGCTCCAAACCCCCATGAGATGCAGAGAGCAAAGGGAGATTCCTCCTCTGGCCTCTCCTCACTTTACCCTGCCCAGCTTCTGCTGCACAGTGCTCTGGTTCATAGCAACTCACATCTTCCTCCTGCTAGAATCTGAGGTGGGGTCTGGGTCCTTTGGAAACGCAGGGCAGCTCTTCCTTGCCTTACAGAGCTCTGGGGATGATGCTATGGACAGATCTTTGTCCAAGTCCCTTCTCCTCCGCTCCCTTCCCACCAGTGCTGCAGCGTGGGAAGTAACCCTAACACTAAGGTTACTACAGGTCTTACTACACCGCTCCTATCCAGGTGCTACTTTCCATGCCCTTTTCAACCGAAGCTGTTTATTGTTGCCATGCTGAGCAACACTTTGCAACTCCTATTGAGCAGCCTCTTGCTAGCTTCATCCTGCTTTCTCACCCCTCCTGCACTGAGTAACTCCCTCTTAACTGCCCGGTGGAGCCATGATGGGCACTGAGGGGAAGCCGTGGAACACCTCCATCCCTCTGTCAGTCACTGAGAACTGGGCTGGATCTGCTTGGAAAAGCTTGGTTTCCTTCCTGTAAGGCCTGTGTGCATCCTGCAAGGACCAGGGAACAGTGTTGTGTTCAGGGATGGTCAGTGACGGTACCTACAGGCTGAGGGTGAAGTAGGCCCTATGGGCCCTGCGCAACTTCAACCTGGCTCTGGTTAAAGCCTGAAGACACTACGTGCTGTGAAGATGAGGCCCTCAGCATCAAAGTGCCTATCAAATCCAGCTGAGGCCTTCTCCAACTGAGAAGAACCCAACCTCTGCTTCCAAACACCAACGAAAACTCACAGAGTAGTTGTGAGAGGCTGGAGTAAGACAGGGCTACAATGAAACAGCACTTACACTACAACTCCACTAACAGAACCGGGCTGGGTGCAGTTTGACATGCCACAAATAGGAAATAAGATCAGAAGCAGCAGTGCCACAAGAGCCTCTTCAAGGAGAGGTTCATTTCTCCACATGGAGATGTGGCTCCGGGAGCTCTTCTCATCTTATTCTCTATTCCTAGAGTAAAGTATCGTTCATTAAGTGCAAAATAAGCCATGGGATCATCAACGACACCAACAACGAATCCAAAATATCAACGAGAACAAAAGAAACCACAGAGAAGGGATGTTAATGCTTCACAAGTCAGAGAGGGACAAAGCTTGATGAGCCAATTAAAAGCAAGCTTCCGGGTAGGATACAGTACCGTACGAGGGCACTAAGTCTCTGGTATCAATGTCTCCACAA
Source organism: Forpus xanthops (assembly GCA_032466535.1). Lineage (NCBI taxonomy): Eukaryota > Metazoa > Chordata > Aves > Psittaciformes > Psittacidae > Forpus > Forpus xanthops. Next base: position 5,392 of record JASSUY010036541.1, read on the forward strand.
ATCAACACCTGGCTTCCTAAATGAAGAGTAAAATTACAAAGCTTTCACTTCAAGCTTTAGTAGCTCCCTTGCTCTATTTGCTGTAGGACCCCAGGGCTTACTTACTATGGTCTATATAGAACGTTCTTCCATCCAGGTGTATTCGTTCCTCCCAACCAGGCTGGAAGTGGGAAACAAAGAGAGCAAAGAGTGAAGCACTCCTACAGCTTGCAGCATTACACACACTCACGTCAATGTGCTCAGAGGCTTTGTGTTGAGGCCGAACACCTCGGGAGACTCCAATCCAACAGTGTCTTTTAAAGCTTGCATAGGGTTTATACTCATTGCCTACTACGAGGAGATGATGACAGATACTGTCCATCACTGCTTCTACTTCGGACTCCTAAGTGGATACAACAGGCATGGACAAGAGGAGCAACAGTGCCAGCCCCCAATTCCTTCCCTTTATCCATCAGCAGAGGAAGGACACCACATGGCACACTCAGCCTCGGGCCTGCACTCATTCACCTCCATGGCATCCAGACCTCAATGGAGTACAGATGAGGAACGCCTCCCTCCCTCATAGCACATCGACCTAAAGCCGAGGTGAGCCTCTTCCAAGCTCCAAGCCTCAATCAGCACAGAAACATGGAGTCACTTCAGAGATGAGCCCGATTCCTCCATCAGCACAACGCTTTCGGTGCTGTCCCTACACACAGCTTTAGTGTTGTCAGCCAAGAGATGAGAGCAACACGCGAGCCCACATACAACGTGTGACTGCAGGATCAGCACTTACAGGAAGAGGGCCCAGATCATTGGGGTTCAACGATGCTTTTGATCTCAAATGCACTGGGAATTTCAGCCTTGGGTCCTCCTGGAATAGAAACACGGAAGTGTAAATCCAACAGCTCAAGGAGTTATCTGAAGTCTTCCCCCGTTGCAGTTATCCTTTGGTGGGAACGAAGCACACCACGTGCCATAGACTGAACGTGCTCTTTGGAGCTTAGGCACAAGTCCTTCAGCGTGAGGGTGGTGGGGCACTGAATGGAGAAGCATCCCTCTTGGAGCGGGGTGAGCTTTAGGGTTCCTCCAACCCAAACCCATCTGTGGGTCTCTATCCAAGCCTCCCTCCTCCAGGAGCAGCAACGGCAGCACAGAACCACGGAGGAGCCTGAGATTCCTACACCAGATTTAGGACACACTGCCGCATCCCCTTTAAAGACAACCCTGTGGGCACACCGACCCAGTGGGGAGATGCCAACAGCTGATGGTGCAGAGCTGTTCTTACCCACGTGGTGGTTTTGGTGTTGTGGTCGATGAAGAAGGGTCGGCCGTTGGGTGCGATCCGCATCTCCCAGCCAGGAGGGAGGAAGCTTTGAGCAACTTTATGTTGTGGTTTAGGGGAGTTGTAAGGGGAGGGCTGTGGAGACTGAGGGTTGGAGAGGGTGTCCTTCACTGCCCTGCGCACCGGGGAGTCCTTCATACCCTGTGTGGAAAGAGGCATTCCCATCCAGCACGTGGCACTCGGCACTGTGACACGAGTTAAACCTCATAGCCACGAGCTCTGCATCCCGCGTGGCACGAATACCACAACTAAGGGCTTACTACTAGAATTAAGGAATGAAGAGTGGGGTAAGTGCTGGGCCCGGTTTCCTAGGACTTCCCAAGCTCAATTCTGCTCCTGTTGTGGCAACTCTAACTCAGCCCACACCTCGTTACTAGGGTCTGAGTATCCCATGAGAGAACAAACAGTACCTACATAGAGCTTCATCCAAGCCTTGGCCTGAGCCTCATTTGGGTGGAAGCTCCACTTCCCTGACTTGCATTAAAGCTTTCCACGTGCCACCCCAGAGACGTGTCACTGAGCAAACCAAACCATCGCATGGACGCAGCACTCCATGACGTGGAGGTGAAGTAACCCCACGCTCTAGTAGTTCAAGGGTGGCTCCAAAGAAGCTGGAGACTCCCTTTGTGCAAGGAATCCAATGGGAAAGCCACGGGGTGATGGGTGCAAGTTACTCCTGGGGAGATGCCAGCTCACCAACCCATCCCCTGCTATGACCCTAAGCTGCAAGGCTGAGGCAGACAGAGGTGACGGTGCTTGGCCTGGCTGATGCTCACCTCCAATGGAGCAGAGAGGGTCACTGTGGGTGAGCTGAGGCTGCGGGGCCGCCGGATCTGGGGCTCACTGAGGTGGTTGCTGCTGTTGGCTCCTGAGCCCACCATCCCATCCTCTGCCAGCTGCACCAGAAGCAAACCCCGGCGGTCAAGTTGGAACACTCAACGGCACGTAGGAGCTTTAGGATCCCTTCACCCCAAGCCATGTGGCTCCTACCTGCATGATGGGCCGTGTCCACGTGGTGGTTCGGTTGTTGTGGTTGACGTAGTAGGTCCTGCCCTTGGCATCCTTCCGCTCTTCCCAGCCCGATGGGAGGCCTGGCGTGGTGTGGATGTAGGCCACGGATGGCTGTGTAAGCAAGAAGTCACTGCATTGGTACCTTACAACAGCTAAACCGTACGGGTGCTCTTCAGTTACTAGGGCTTCCTATGTGGGCCTTTTTTGCCCCACAGTTTGGGATTCCCCCCCAGCAAACATCCCCCGAACCTTTCCATTTGTAGGTTAAACACAGAACTTTGTGGGTTTGTGAGTCTTCCTTGAAAAGGAGGATGGCTTTTCCTACTGTTAGTATGGAGAACTCCGAATGAAGTCGAGACCTCCCGAGTTCTCCTTCCTTTACCACAGCACAGCTTGAAGCAGTTGCAAGTGGGTGGAAACCTGGAGCTGAGCCATTCTGTCCCTACTGTTTTAGAGGGGAAGATGCTCCACGTAAAGCCCCATGCAGATGACTTTAAGTCCCTTTCTACTTTGGGACTACACTTAAGGCACCACTTGCTCTGCTGAGATGATGTGTCCTGCCTGCCAGGGAAGCAAGCAGAGTGCTCAGGGGAGGTGTTCTGCTGAAGGAAGTGATGGCACCAAAGACTTGGAAGGTGGTGAAGTGAAGCACAAGAGCACCAATCCCTTTAGGAATCCTTTAGGAATCCTTTAGGAACCCCAGGAGGACTGTGTAGTGCACAGAACGTGAAGCAAACCACCTCCATCTGTCTGCCTGCCTTTACCATCGCTGCCCTAAGAGGCTGTAGGAACGCACAGGGCATTTCCCTTATGGATGCAACATGGGGAACTCCTGCTCCTTGAAGAATTCCAGGGTTAAATGCTGACACGTGGAACTGTGCTGCTCCTTCCACCCCAGCTATCTGCTGCTTGCAAGAAGATCCCTGCAGCCTGCCTGGAAAAGATGGGAGGCTTTCAAGCTGGAAGGAGCAGGATGCTGCACTTAAACGGGATGGTTCTGATGAAGCCCCATGTGAATTAAAGCCCTTTTCTCTCCATTACACGTTGAGAAAGCACTTCCACATCCTTAAAGCATGCCAGGATTTGAGTGCCCCCCATGTGATTCCAAGTGCTTGATAAAGAGGTTGGTTACCGTTGGCTCCTCACCCCCTGAGACAGTTGAAGAACGAGTTCTCCTCGCTGGACCACTCTGCTGGTAAATGACAAGGCAGGGCATAGTAAGTACACTTAGTGATGGAGAGTGATGTGCTGGCAGCGAGGAAGCAGGCACGCAGGTGGAAATCACACTTAAGATCCTAGCAAAGCCCATTGAGTCATCAATCACTGCGAAGGAAGGCAGGATCTCCCATAAACCCCCCAAGAGATCCGCACTCAGTCCTCTAAGTTCATTATCCTAACGATGAAATAAGAGAATTTAGGCTAAATGGGACATGATTCCCCCCTCAAAATATCAAAATGTGACTGTTCTGCCCAGAAAGATGGTATTTTGAACCAAAAAGGTCATCACAAGTCAGATGGCTGAATGGACACAGTGGGTTTTCAGGAAGGATTAAGAGTCCAGCGCAGCACTGCACGTAGAATGTGAGTATGTGTTCAGTGCTGGAAGAGAACTTACCATCAGCTTAGCAAGGCTGAAATGTGGTGCAGATGTGGGAACATCTTGTTTTAGAGCACTTCTGCCAGTGAAAGCAGTGCTCTCCACGAATGAAGCGGAAGACATCACCCAACAGAATACCCCACACCCACAAAGCGCAAGGGGCCCGTAAAGTGAGAGTAAAGGGAAGAGAACACCTCCAGAACAGGCTGCATTGGTGGGGAAGAGCCGGAAGACAGTGAAGGTGTATTTGTGCTGGCAAGCACACCAAACACCACTTCAGGAGCAGTTCTTTGAGCACCAGCTAGCAAACTGAACCAAGAGACAACCCCTGGGGTTGCTGTGAGCACCCAGGACTGGGTTGTAGGCCGAACCATGTGGATCATTTACACCAAAGAGGTGCGTGGTTCTGATGTGAGAGGGTGTCTTGCCTGCCTAGGGAAAGGTGTTACTCAGCAGGAGGGATTACTCAAGCGTAAGGAAGGAAGAAGTTAGCTTTGCTTTACCAAGGAGAGCTGAGACTGTTCAGCAACAGCATCCGTTACGCTGCAGGATCTTAATCTTGAAGTAGGATCCCTTTGCTGGAAGGAAAGGAGAGGAAAACATGGATTGAAGTTAAGGTTACTCACTAATTTCACTGCCATTTAATCCAACCCCCTTAACGTTCATATGGATGGTGCAGTGTCTTTAGCTTTAGTCCTTCACCAGCAAGGAAAACTCAGCGTTCCCTCCTGGAATGGTTCAGGTTAATGGAGAAAAGCATTGGGATTGGGATACACATCTTTAGTCCCCAGGTTACAACCCGTTTTATGGGTAAACAGGGAAATTAAGTCGTGGAATGAATGGGAAAGGGAGGGATTAAATGGGATGCTACAGTGCCGTGGGGATTTGAATTGTAACTGACTGCTAGAGGTAGAACTCCATGTTCTCAACAGGGCACCTATAAACAGAATACAGGTACTACAAAAAGGAGAAAACACACCCGTACGACTCAGATCCCTTAACTCTTACGGGTACAAACCTCTTTGCAACAACACCTTTTGTAAACTGTTAGTATCCACTTCTACTGTACCACGTAGTGGTACATACAATTCCTTTGCTAACCCTGACCCTTCTAGAACACAGCACTGGCTAATGTTCTGCTTACATCAGTTAGCAACCAGCAGAATGAATGCCTACTACAAGGTGTAGCCCACCGTACAGCACTAAATACCCCCTGAGCTTGTTGGAAGTGATAGCTCATCCTTAATCAGAGCCTTTTCTGGCTACTCCTGGGAGGAGCATGAACGCACAGACACACAGGGAAATGACCCGGCCTACTCATACCCCTCACATGGGTGCTCTTATGTACTGCGAGGTAACAAAGCAACACTATGGAGTGTCCAACTCCACCTCCTAAGCGAGGACATCAGCGCTTCAACCAAGCAGATACAAAAGAGAGGTGCCTTCCCCTCGCTGCAGACTCATGGCAAAGGGCTTGGCTGACAACCAAAGCGAGCAGCAAGCCTCAAGTGTTGTCTGGTGTTACATACATACATGAGGAGAGGGACAAAACACTTCAACACACAGACAATCACCCCTCTGCTACTCGCTGCCTACTCAGGGGCATGGATGGAGGGGACAGCCAAGTGAGGGGCTCACTGTGAGTGTGAGCTCACTGCGTCAAGGCAGTGGTGGGGTTGGGAGGAACCCTGTGTCCACGTTTCCTCCATGCTCAGCCATGGAGCTGACCTCACAAGCCTTCGGGATGCTTCTTCCCACTCTGATCCCTTGGTACTTAACTCACAGAGACCACATTCACCTGAAGGCCTTCTGTCGCTCTGTGGTGTGAGACACTGGGAAGGGATGCTCAGGTTCTCCTGAGAGCAGGAATTCCCACCCCATCTGTGTGCTTCCCATGCTTCAAACTAACAGGAGATGAGAGGTTTAGGTAGAAAGAGCAGCGTGGCACGTACAATCAAAGAACTGAGTTGTTCCCCATTGGAATCAGGAGTGACCTGCAGTCTTCTGCTCAGTTCCTCAGATAGCTCCTGAGGACTGGGACGGGACACTGGAGATGCAGGAGGAGGTGGCAATGACAAGCTTAGGGAATCTCCACTTGCACTTGCCTCCTCTGAAATGGTTTCCCAAGGCTACCAAAAGAGAAGAAACTCTGTTAAGGCTTTATCATGACACGAGTCTCCTTTGCCTCTAGGTGAGCACCTTGTTGTGCCAGAGCTGCGACACTTAACCTCAGTAGTAAGGAACTAAGCCATGCCTACAACACACAAACACACACTGTGGTCAGTGAGAAGCAGCCACAGGGAGCGATGGGCTTTGGGTTGACTCCAAACAGTCTTCACGTTGAGGACACAACGCTGTACGATTCCAAACAGAGAACGATGGGGATGAAGGGATGCAGGAAAAAGGGCTCTTTTCCAGCAGGGAACTGTGCTCAACGTGTCACTGATTCTGACTGAAAGCTTGGGAGGAACAAGTGTTCATTTGCAGTTGGGATAAACCCAACAGCTTCTCCCTGCATCGAGGCACTGAAGAGAACTCGCTCCAGCCAGTGCGTTCCCCTTCTTTGTGTTACTCCACTCTTACTCCAAGCAGAACACTAAGTTACTACAGGTAACTCCTACGTATATTACGCTACAGTAATCCACTTCAGAACGCAAACCAGCAGCTGGCAGTTTAGCTCTTAAACCCAAGGCCATTCCATACCTCAGGAATGTCTCCACTCTCCATAGGCTCTGGTTCCAGGTCCTCACTGATGTGCCTCCGAGAGCGGAACCTCCGATGGGCAGCCTCCTGGTTGATCTGCCTGATGTTGTTGTCCGACTCGGAGCCCACCTCACTGGATGGGGCCCATGGGAAGGAGGAAAGGAGAAGGCAACGACAAAGGTTCAACCAAACCATCCACTTTGTTGCTTTCCAAACCTCAGGGAGTCATGGAACGCTTTGGGTTGGAATAGCCCTGAAGGTCACCTACTTCCAACCAGGGCCACCCTCCACTAGAGCAGGTTGCTCCAAGCCCCATCTAACCCTGCCTTCCCACCCAACCATAATCCCTCAATCCAAAGTCAACAGAACTGGAAACACCTCCCAAATGTCATGGAACCCCAGGTTGGAAAGACCTCGAGCATCACCTGGTTTCTAAAGCAAGGTGTTATTTCAGACCAGATGTCCCAATGCTGTCCGACACTGGGGAGTCACCACCTCAATTCCCAGAATATCCATATTCACTCTCCACTGAAGCTATCCCGACTTTGGCCCTCAAGAACCAGCACGTGTGGAAGCTCTTCCACGAAGGAAGTCTGCTTTCATACCCATGCCATGGCACCATCCCTTCCTGTGGATCTTTAGAAGTGCTCCACACAACTCCAAGCCACCTGCATAGGCTTTGACTTACATCAAGCTTGGTCGATGCCACTGAGTAGTCCTGTTGTTGTGGTTGACGTAGTAAGTCCTGCCCAGGTTGTCCACCTTCTCTTCCCAGCCAGGAGGCAGTGGAGGAGGTGGTAACTCCTCCTGGCGTTGAGATGCGGGGTCATTGGAATCCACCACATCCCATCCATGCTTGGGAATGAAGGAAAAGCAGTTAAATGACATCTCACGAGTGGAGAGGCGCAGGTTCTGAACGCTCTCCGAGGAGAAGTTCATTAGCACTTCAATACAAAGCCCACAGACACAGGACATGCAATCCTCCTCCAACCTCTAGTAACTGGGACGCTTCCCCAGCGTTAACCCTTACCTCCGAGTCATCCCTTTGATCGCCGTTGTCATCCTCTTGGCCACCGTTCTTAGGCATGTAAGCCATCTTCAGCCTCAAGAAGCCCTTAACACGAGACTTGTGGCTAGGAGACCAAGGGACACAGCTCACTCACCGCCCCTTCTACAGTGGCAGGGAGCAAACCTTGAGTAAGAATGGGTTTAAAGCACAAAGCTCTCCCCTTCCTCACCTTCTTGGTCTCAGCAGGAAGTCCTTAAAGGTGTATGGCCTTTCCATGGTGGGGTCTTCAGTCTGGAAGCAGATAAGAGAATGGACATTAAAGGATGGAGACACCTGAAGAACGTTCACACCACAGATGTAAGTGGACTTCTTATGAGAACCCCCCTGGAGATGAGCAGAAGGAGCATGGAGCCAAGGGCAGTGCTTACCGGGAGGTGACTGAGGGGCACATCCACCTGACCCAGGAAGTCGTCTCTGGTCTGTCAAACAAGGCAGAAAGGAGGCATGAGACATCAGAGCTCACCATCCCAAGGAAGCAGAAGATGGGAGAGCACCACTACTCCAGCACCACCCAGATCCACGTCCCTGTGAAGTGCTGACCATGGCTTCCCTTCACGTTCTTCCCCATCGGGTTGGTCATCACCTTCTCTTGGAGGGAACCACCTCCCATGGTGGCACCCACTGAGAAGATGCCAGCAGGAGCTGGTCTGTGTGTAACTACAGTCCACGGAGGTGGCAGGGTGAAGAGAGCCCTTAAGGTCTACAAGTCCAAAGACCTACGTGAGCTTGAAGGTGCGTGCGGTGGCCTCATCACCCATGCATTCCTACCACCTTGAAGGGCATAGGGATCCACATGATACCTTCTGGCCATCACTTAGAGGAGAAAAGGAACGTGAGCACTGTCACCACCCACTTGGCAGCTCAATAAAGCCTACAGAGAAACAGGTCCCATCCATCTGCTCACCAACTGATGCCTGCTTGCTTCCCCTATGGAGTTAACTCCATAAGGGACACATGGGAACAGGCCATGGAGGACACATCCATGGCACCAGTCCCACCACCCACTCTGTGATCAGCGTGTATGGGGTGGCTCTGTCCCTGCAGCTACTCACCCCACATGACGCTACGGTGCCTATCCTACACTCATCTCACCTAAACATGACACAGCCTGTGATTTACCTGCATTGGGAATGCATTGGAAAGCCAAAGGAACGCCATTTTGGCGGTGGAGGAGGTATGAAGGACTCGACAGCAATGTCCTAAAGCAGCCCAAAGCCAAGCGTGTGTCAGGGAGAAGAGTTTGGGGATGACACCAGAGAGGAGCCCAGTGCATGGGATGGCCCGGAAGCGCATCCTGCTGCTCCCAGGCCAAGTTGACGTGGTCCTCCTGGTGAAGTTTCACCACTGAAAAGCAGCTCTTCAAGGATTAGAACATCCTACCAATCCTGTTTCCCAAAGTCCCCCATGGAACAAGAGTGTGTCTGCATGGAGAAGCCCGAGGGACCCGAAGTATCCTGTGAGTAGAGATGGCACATGCTTATTATAGAGCTAGGAATCAGTGCTCCCAACCCCTCAGAGACTCTGCAGTTACCTCCTCCATCCTCAGCATCACATCCACCTTGAACCACTTCTGCCTAACCTCAGCTATCAGTGAGGCACCAGAGATGTGCTCCTGCTCCTCATGGCACCTCCCTGCTCTCATGCCCAGGAGGAAGGCCGCAGTGATAGCTGCACCTTAGTCCTGTAGCACTTGATGGCAAGCTTCATCCTTCCCTTAGGAACTGCAGCAACCCTCGCTGCCGTACCCACGTTACACATGGAATACTAGCACCTTGTATCCCGTTCGGTGATCTTCTCTCCTCCAGGAGCTCCAAACCTGCCCTCGTTTGGCTTCAGCCACACTGGAGAAGGCACAAGTGGAAACTCCAGGCAACACTGAACTGATGAAGTCACTCCTGGGACGTTGGGATGGTCGAATGGAGAAGTTGGGCCAAAAGGACATGGAAGCAACTCTTCCCTTTGATAGCAACACTTAGCAACCCCAGAATGAAGCGTAATCCAACTCATTCCCAAGGAGCCTGAGGATGATCCCAAAGAGAAAAGGATGGGAAAGCTGGGAGAGCAACCTAGAGATGGTTTGGGATGGACCTGACAGCACTAGTCCCGTTGGACTTGGATGGGGTCTGGGACAATCTGGGTTCCACATGAACCCCATTAATCCCAGTGTGCTCCTCTGTGTTCCATCCCAGCTCATCTCTTCCAGGACAGCATTCCTAAGGAAGGGAATGAAGAGCAGAGCTGGGAGAGCCGCAGGCTGAGAGCTGCCTGCTCCCTACACACCACCACATCACTTTGTTAGAGCCCTTTGTACCCCCTGAGCACAAAGAGGCCTTTGTCAGCTCTCCAACACTTGTGTGATACCCAAGAGTTTGGAAGTGATTCCCAACACTCCCACACAATGGGACTGTTTGTTCTGTGCGCACTCCGTGGCCCTATTGCGTTCTGTGCTTCAAAAAAGCATTTGGAATGAGGCTCCCAAATAAAATCCTTCCCTATTGGACGGCAGCTTGGGCTTCCCGGAGGGTTTTATCCTGCTCTGTAATGGAATACATCCTGCTTGCCCCAAACTGCTCCTGCGGAAGAGAGGAGCTATGTGAAAGGCGCTTGGGAGCGGTGCGAGGCTGCAGCAGGTTTCACTGCACGTAAAGCAGGAGCAAAGCAGGGAAGTGTGATACTCCAGCCAGGGATTTCCTGCTTCTTTCCCCTCCTAAACCCAACTGTGCTTCCCTACTCACGCCCTCCACCGCGGAGTAAAGAGCAGCTCTCCCTGCTCCGCGGTGCAGGCACACAGGGCGCACGTCCACATGCGAGGAGATGCACGTTCCCACCACCACCTCCATTCCTACCACGGCTCTCTTTGCCATTTGAGTTTGCAGAGTCTTTCCAGCTGATGTAAGCCTCAATCCAGCCCGGGGGTGACATGAGCATCTCGAAATACTCCACTGGACGTAAGCAGGAGCCAGAGCCACGCTATGGTACGTTGGAAGCGGAGCGGATTCCTGCCTTGCTCCAGGGCAATGGAGAACATTGCAGCCCCTCTCTACTCACACAATCCTCAGCCTTGTACTTACTGTGGTGCTGGTGGGGCCAGGACCGTCCTGCCTGAGCCCCTGAGCCTGCTCCTCGGGACCGTGTGTGACAAGAATGCGGAAGTGCTTCTGCTCCGGCCTGATTTTGAAGAGGCATCCCTGAGGAAGGCGCTCCGTGCTGCTCCTGTGTGCTTCCAAACCTGAGGCCTCCTCCTCAGGCTTCCCTTCCGCAGCAGGGATGGGGTGGGAAGCGCTCCTTTCCAACCGGATCCGAGGGTACCGCACCAGCCTGTTCCCTTTAGTGCCGGTGAAGCCAAAGTTGGATTCCCCTGCCGTGCCACTCGTGTGGGGCTGTTGGAACTGCAGCACAAAGAGCTTCTTCCCTGGGCTTGTTCCCACGTCAGGCACATGCTGCAGGGACCAGCGCCGGCCTTCGGGAATGGCATTGCCAACCTCAGGCCCAAAGGGGAGCAGAGTAACGTGAGGCACATCCGCGCTTGAAGCCCGATGCCGAATCCTCAGCCCGCTGATGTTTAAAGCTGCCGAAGCATCCTCGCTCTGCTGCTTGGGAGGAAGAGGATGGAGTACCCTGCAAACCGTTCCATCAATCCCTTGTCCCACGGCTTCCAGCAGGTGAGGAGGAGGATCTTCCGTGGTGCCCACCGCAGCAGAAGGATGGCTTCCCACATGGGGCTTCCAAGGAGGCTCCTGAGGACCTTCCCCACAGCCATTGCAGCGTTGGAGGGAGATGTGCATGGAGGAGCTCCTGGTTGGCCGCGCATCCCCAGCGCTCAGCAGCTGAGGGATGAACATGGATGTGCTCCTTTTGAGGGAGCCCACCTCCTGCCCGTCCCTCCCGCCACCGTCACCTGCGGCGTGGCGGGCCGAGGCGTGAGGACTGCTCCTCCTTGGTAAAGTGTGGAACGCCAGGAAGAAATCCTCTTCTCTCTCCGGGGCCAGGACCTCGGATTCGGGGGCTGTGTTGCTTCTCGTCGAGCCAAAATGAAAGCGGAGGCGATGGGCCATGCTTTGCCAGCCGGGGGCCAAGGAGAGCAGCGGTGCCACCAGCTAGAAGGCAAGGAGAGCAGCAGAGGGCCCATCTGCTTGCCCCGTTAGCACTGCAGCCCTGCACAGAGCCAGATAGCACAAATAGCCCGCAGCATTCCAGGCATGATTGGGTGAGAGCGCCCACAGCCCGCCCCATGGGGTAGGATGGGGGCTGTCCCACAGCCTCCGAGCTGCTTGGGGGGGTTTGTTTTTCCTGCTTTGCTTGGGATGAGGCCAGCACCATCCCAGCTGCTGCTTTTCCATCAGGGAAGCAGCTGCGGGTGGCGGCAGAGCGCTCAGCACCACTCGAAACCCAAACCCCTTCGCTTCCATGCTGAACTTGAGCTGCTCCACATGCACAGCAGGAAAAGTCCTTCCAAGCTCCACGCTTTGGGATTAGGAGAGCAGGAATAAATAGAGCAGAGCTCTGCTTTCAGTTTGCACTGCGTGTTGTCTTTAAACAGCCACAGCTCCTCCACAAGGGCCAGGGAGGGAAGCAGGGCTGTGATGGGCATGGAACCGACACCAACCCCACACCCGGCCCTAAACCTCCTCTGTCCTCACCCTCCGAGTGGGGCTTCACATCAGTCACACCCCCCAAGAGCTCCGAGGTGTGAGGTGGAGGCTCATCCCATGTGCCACATTGCAAACAGCCAGGTTTCCATGCCAGCACAGGAACGGGAGCCCAACGCTGCACGGAGTGCCAAGAGCCAGCACAATTCCCTATTGTGTGAGGTGGATTAGGAGCCAGCAAGAAGAGAAGCATGACTGGCTTCCCCACAGCAACTGCCCCGTGGTATTCCCTTCCAAAAGCACAGGTGCTGGGAGTAGTGTCTCCTATCTCCCAAATCCAAGGACACAGGCTCTGGACATGGGATATATGACCACAGAGATGGACTGTAAAGGTTGAGAGTGCTTTGGGTTCTTTGGGAATGGGAAGAAGAACCACACCAGTGAGTGTTGCAGAGCCAGTCACCAGGATGGGATACATACAACCTGCCAACGCTACTCGCTCCATGTGTACCTGTGTGTAAACCCTATGTAGTTAAGCACAGCACAAGAAGAGTTTTGGCAGGCTTCCTCGCAACAGCTCCTACATCACACAATGAAGCTCAAGAGCATGAAGAGAGCACTGTCAGCACCTTCCCCCTGAGCACAAGGGAGCCACATCCCAACCAAGGGATGCAGAAGGATGAAGGGGGTACCAGGAGACACTGAAGGGATGGGGGGATGAGGGAGCTGCTTCCTCAGGCTCCAGGTTGGGCCTTGGTTGCAGTGGAGCCCATGCTGAGGTTTCCAGCTCAGCACAGTGGGTACCCTTGCTTAATGTCCATCAGTGCCCAGACGGATGCTTTCCATGCCTCCATCTGCACTTCTTCACTCAACCCACAGCCCCAAAGCCACCTTTCCGTGTGCTGCTGTCACCAGCTGTGTCACCCGAGGACAAGCACTCACCAGCCTGTTTTCATCAAACACCTCGAAGAGGAGCCGATGGTTGGTTGGGTTCACCTGGAGAACACAGAACCAGTGTCAGGATGTCCGAGCCCTCCCGTTCTGCTCCAACAACAGGGGGGTCACTTGAAGCAGGATGAAAACGAAGCTCCAGAAAGGGCCGTTTTGACCTTTCCAACGAGTAAAAGGCCAAGAGAAATGGCTTTTCCCATCTTCCCTCTCTCCGCTTGTGTTTTATTAGTTCCTGCCATGCTAACTCCACAGAGCCCTTGGAACTAACTCTCCTTATCTGCCACGGCATTAACGTTTCCAAGGCCAGCAAGCATGCTCTGCTCAAAACACATGGCCTAGTGAAAGGAGTGAGGCATTTGGCAGGTGAATTCAGTCTAAACAAGAGGAACAACCCGTTTCTGCTGAACCCGATGCTGATTCCTGCTTCCCTACAGGAAAGGAGAGCAATGGCATCGGGACGAGCATCTTTACAGTAAGCAACGAGTAACTGGATTAATGATTGTTGTATGGATGATGGGAAAGGAAAAGGTAACTTACTCGGAAGTAAAATTCTTCATTCCATTTTGGATTCAGCGTCTGCAAAGAGAAATCAACACATTTATACACCCTGATTCCTTTAGGTTTGCTCCAAGTGGTAAGTCCTTTGGGAAAGAAAGGGAGAGAAAGCATGACATAAAGAATCAGGGAGGGAAAGTGCCATTAAGTTAGTAACTCTCTAGTGAGTAAACCAAATGTAGGAGGCCGCTTGAGTCAGCTGAGCCCAAAATAGCTGCTCAGTATAAATAGGATTCGATGAGTAAAAGTGACACGAAGCAAACCTGAAGACTTTGCATTCTCAAGGTTCATTTAAAGCCACACGAAAGGGGAAAAACCCCGGAGAAGGTTAGGACGAGAAGGACGTATTTACAGTGTAAATGAAAGAGGAAAGAGAAGGAAAGCAAAGGTTATTTCCTCCTCCTTATCTCCTACGGAAGGCATTAAGCACCTGCCTAAAACCTGCGGTGAGATTGCAATCTGCGGGGAGCTGAGGCATGAAATGATACCTTGAGAAACCCAAGAGATTCCAGCTCCAAAGAGCAATGGGGCAATTCAAACCTGGAGCGGTGTAAAGCCAACTCTGCTATGTCCCGTCTGGTTCCAGGCCAAATCCTCTGTCAGAGCTGACAGCACACATTGGCTCTGTGCTGTGGGGCTGTCAGCTGAGCATCCCAGCGTGGCTTTAAAGTGAACTGGGCTACATCTCATGTGCTTCAACCCCTTTGGCTCCATGTGGATGGAGAGCCATCGGGGAGCTGCGTTAGTGATGGAAAAGGAGAGTGAAAGGGGAAGCTGCAGCTCCTTGTGCCTTCCATGAGGCCTGAGCCCATTCCTCTCTGCCACTGCATTCAAGTGAAGCAGAGCAACGTCACTCCTCTTTGGAGCCTTGATAAGGACAGGGAGTGTGGTGCTATGCTCCACAATGCTGCTTGCCCCTCCTGTTCCCAAAGCGAGGCGATACAAAGGAGCTGCACACCTACCTTCTTGATGGTTTTAGTCTGCACAAGAGCGAGTTCCCTGTTCTCATCCGCTACATACAGTGAGAGCTTCACATATGGGTCACTGCAAGAGAAAACGGGGGGTTTAATGACACTGAACGGGACCCAACAGCAGCTCCGAACACTGCAGTGCTGCAGGGAAAGGGATTCATGGCAGAAAGGCCTCTGCAATGTGGTGGAGAAAGCAGTGCCTTAACCCCTACAAATCAAACCTACCAGGGATTTAAAGAGCAAAGCCCTTTGTTTCAGCGCTGGGGCCCTCCCCTGCTCTATTTGTACCTTCAAAGCTGAAGCTTTGTTTCATAGGAACCCCATCTTCCACGAGGTGGGGATGCTGTTTCTGGACCATTCCCTTTCCTTGCCTATGGAAGGCCTCAGCAGCAGCTCTGCCTCCACAAATCCTATGTCCAAATGGGAAGGTGGAAAAGGCTTTTCCCAAATCCAATTCCTTCCATGTTGGAACCTCACTTGGGTACCAGTGTCTGTGACAAACATCTTCCGCCCCCAGCCTACCCATGCTCTCCTTATGCCCCATAGCCCCTCAATTCCTGGGTTATAGGAAGCTGAATCATGGAATCCCAGCGGTTCACAGATCCAAAGAGATGATGGGAACAAAGCCCCAAACCTCACTGAATGGGATACTGGAAAACTGGCATAAGGAGTTGCCACCATTTATAGCCCAAGAGCCACTTTCCCTGGTGGAATTCCCTATTCCTGCTGCCACAAGAGGGGAGAAGAGGCAGGAATGAGCCACAAGGAATGCTTCATCCCCATTTCCCCACTGGGGTTACTCCAACATGAGCCTGCCATGCTCCTCCCTACACATCATTCCCTACATCCCAACTCTTCCTGTGCTGTTTCCCACTCCCCAAAGGCCTTCAGCTCCAAAAGCCAGCTTTAGATTCCTTCCCTTTCCTTACACAGAAACACACCAAAGCCATGTGAGTCCATCCACAAAGCAGCTAAAGCAGGCCTGAGCCCCACATGTCCTCCCTGCTCAGCATCATCCTGAGCCCTCAATGCTTTTCTAAACCCCATTCCCATGTTCCCACCATGATTCCCCTCCTACCTCCTCATGCTCTCCCTTCAGATGCCTCCACAGTGCTGAGCCGCACCACGGTGGCCGGAGAGGCCATCAGGGAGCCCAACATGGCGGATGGAGTGGCCATCAGGGAGCCCAACATGGCGGATGGAGTGGCCATCAGGGAGCCCAACATGGCGGATGGAGGTGTCCTTGAGGACCCCAACATGGCGGATGGAGCGGCCCTCGAGGACCCCAACATGGCGGATGGAGGGGTCCTCGAGGACCCCAACATGGCGGATGGAGGGGCCCTTGAGGACCTCAACATGGCGGATGGAGGGGCCCTTGAGGACCTCAACATGGCGG
>JASSUY010036542.1:0-73286 GCA_032466535.1 Forpus xanthops
CTCTTTCCTTGTATTTTCTCTTGTATTATTATTGGTGGTAGCAGTAGTGATTTATGTTATACCTTAGTTACTAAAGTATTATCTCAACCTGTGGGAGTTGCATTCTTTTGATTCTCTTCCTCATCCCCCGGGACTGGGGAAGAAAGAGGGGGGAGTGAGTGAGCAGAACTGTTTGAGGGCCTCAAACCACAACACATGGTAAGAAGATGCAACTTTTATATAGGAAGGTAGACTGATGGGCAAAATAGGCTGAAACCATTCTGCAGGAAATGGCATGGTCAGTATCATAATTTAATCACCTAAAAAGAAGTGATGAAGCTAAAGAATGAAGGACCTAAATGCAGAGGTGAGAAATTTTGACTAAACCATGGAATGCACTTGAAGAGGAATGGGTTGTGGCCAGAGATAAGTCTCAAAGATGATCTGAACAGTTAATATTTGAAATTAACTTCAGAGAGCTAAAATTATTGAAATGAAAGGCAATGAGAAAGGAAGTCTTGACGGCAAAAGAAATTGAGCTTCTGGACAAGTATTGTAAGGATGAAAAGGCCAAAATGTAGAGATGACGGAATTAGCAAAGAACTATGTCACAAACCTCTCAAAGTGAACAGGACATTAAGAACAAAATGGCAGCAAATTTTGAAAGGCAAGGGGGTTGAAGATGTAACAACATGCTGAGGCATTGTATTGGTCTACATCTAGGTATCAAAAAAATTGTTCTTGCATTATATGTATAGAAGCTCTGCCCCTCAATACCTTTTATTTTATTTTAACTTAAATTGACCATTGTGGGCCTATATAAGATTCGTAATATTTCCATCTGCCTGGTACTTCAGACTTGCTAACTCCTAAAAAGAAGAAAACATCTTATATTAAATTTTATAAGCAGTCAAAATGCTTTTCACTTTTTTTTCCCTGTAGTTTAAATTTAAATTTATGTTTCTAAATTTACATATTCAAAAACTTAACCTGAAACCTGTTTGGAATTTGGATGTCTCTTTTTATCACATTTTGTTTAATGCAGTTACTTCTCAAATTGAGGCATCACCCCTGCAGCTACTGGATGTCAAGGGACAGAAAAAAATAAATTACTTGAAAGAAAACTGAAGCCGCATTTCTATTCTGCATTTGAGCTGCTGACATTTTCTAGATAATACCAAGAGATGTCAGAATACTGGCTGTTAAAGCAGTCTATGTTTGCAGCCTATTAAGTTGAATTCTGGGAGTGAAGGGAAATGTGAAGATTTCTAGTGGGACTGACATATACCATTACTTGCTGTATTTCCATTTCATAGGGGAAAAAAAAGGAGTTTTCTTCCTACTTTTTTTTTGTCCAAGAGTTCCTCTTAAATATGGTAGGCTGCTGAGAGCCTACAATTTAACTCTAATTCCTCTGTGTATTCTAAGCCTCCACAATACAGCTCCTGCCCTTCTGATGAGGAAGGGCTTAGAGGCACTCCCATAAGAGCTTCTTATTCTGTCATTACTGTTAGAGGCCACTGCTGACCCGTTTTCCTCTTTGGTACCAACAATTCTTCCTCTTTAATGCTCCCACATTACATTGCTCAAGAGATCTAGATTGCCTCTTGTTGATAAAGCTGTATTTCACCGAGTTCTGTGAGATACACAGAACTTTGCCACGGTTATACCAAGGTAAAGACGTCTGGAAGGAGGAGGGGAGCTCCAAGTGTCTTGTTCAAGTTGCTTGTATGTAAAGCAACTAGAATGATCTTGGTCTTCCTTCCTAAGCACCTTGTGTTCTCATGCAGTGGCAAACTTTGGGATAAATTTGGTTTCCTGTCAGCTGAACTGTCCCTGAAGCACTTTGGCATGCACAGCCTATCTGGTAAGATATCCTTCCAGAGACCACATTCCCATCTCTCAGCCCCTTGCTCTATCTCTTCTGTCCCATGCGCATAAAGAGATGCCTTGGCATAGACCTTCCCGCATCCACTGCACAGGGCAAAAAGCCTGAGACATGCTAAGAAAAAACATGAAGAAATTAAGAGACTAAGAGCTATTGCTTCTAGAACCAAGCTGCTTTTCTACAATGCTACTACATCATGCTTTTCCACACTCACAGCCTTGGAAAGGACGCATAGGGTCAGTTAGTGTGCATACGGTTGAGCAGGGTGCATACAGCTGGATAGGGTGTACAGAATTGGACAAAGCTGAGTCTGGACTGACAGGCCCAGATGGGCTGCTTCCAGACCTAGCTGGGATGTCTCTGCCAACCTGCTAATCTTCATCTTAGGTTAACAGACAGTTGCTAGCATTTAATAAAAGTCACCATTCATGTATACCCTCCATGTCAATGAGCCTCTTGAACTGTGATGTGCTGGATAATGCAGGTCTATCAGTTGCTTCCTTCAGTTGCTCCCAGTGCCTTTTGTGTCTGCTGTTTTACAGATTATCCTAAATATTGTTTCTGACTTCAAAGATAAGTGGATGTGTTTAAAAGCATTTGAACATCAGCACATCTAAGAAAGAAATATTACAGAACAGCTTCTCCCCTTACACAGCAGTTGGCCAGAGGTTGATGTTCCCAATTTCCCTGCATCTGCCCGCACTCATGGCACAGCCCTTCTTCAAAAGTACCGCTGATGTCTGCCTCAAAGGCAGTAAGGGTACTTGTCAGTCTGATCAGGGCTACTACAGGGAAACATAGAGCCTTTGCCAAGCTATTGGAAACTTAGAGGCAGCAATCTGAGCAAGTGTAACTGCATCAAGCCATGAGCATCTTTATCTGGAAGGCTGAACCGAAGCAGAAACTGCCCAAGCAGCTGAAATTCTTTGCATGTGTCCACGTTACTATCATGCAAATCATATGCAGCTAGTTTCACCCAATTTAGCTTTCCAGTGATGCTTTGCAGAAACTAATCCAACATTTCTTCATTTTGGATCTTTATGGTATGACTTGTAGTGATGAAGGGTACAAGTGGGTGGGAGTAGATAGCTGCTGTCTATCAGTACTTTACCTTAACTCAGCTACTGGGAAGATCTCAGTGCATTTTAAATGGTCCAAGCCTTACTGCAATAGCTCTAAGACCACAATTAGCTAAGCCAATGTCAACTTAAAATGCAGTAAAACATGTGCTACTTCACAAGGAAAACACAAGAATGCTCTTCAGCCTAAGCAGTAATGGCTGACTGTTCCCAAGAGCCAGTGATTCTCAGCTTGTGCTGGTGAGCTACTGAGGAAGATAACAGACCTCATTCTCCTCTCAGACTGGAATCATGCAGGAGACAGTCCACCAAACTCAGTTCACCTAAGAGGTACAAGTGTAATGCAAATGAAGAATGAGGCCCACACAATTTCAAGGTTTTAGCTCTTTTCTTCGATAGTTTTAACTAACTCTTCAGTGGTTTTAAAACTTCTCTTAGATGGTAAAGACTGACTTGAAAATATCAGTAGATACTCCAGAGCAGATGAGAGAAAAATGTGTAAATACCCCCAGTGCTGAAGGTCCTCCAGAAGGAAAAAGTACTGCTCAGAAAACTGAGATGATATTCCAGAGGCCAAAATAATGACATAAACCCCTATATCCACCTTCAGCCGTGCATTCAGAGACATAACCGCTATTTTACTCAGTCCATTCTTTCCTTCTAATCAGATTAATAAATATATACACTAGGAAACATTACTATTTTGTATATATGTGTCATGGGTTCAGCAGCAGCAGTCATTTTTTGCCTTCGTAGTAGCTGGTGCAATGCTGTGCTTTCGACTTTCGGCCTGGGAACAGTGCTGATAACTCCAGCGTTTATAGATAGTTTAGAATGTTTTGGTCTGACCAAGGACTTTCTGAGTCTCATGCTCTGCCAGGGAGGAGGGGAAGCCAGGAGGAAGCAGAGACAGGACACCTGACCCAAACTGACCAAAGGGGTATTCCATACCACAGCACGTCATGCCCAGGATGTAAAAACAGAGGACAGAGAACTGGGAAGGGTGGGGGGTGCACTGCTTGGTCAGACTGGGTATAGGTGGTGAGCGATTGTATTCTCTTTCCTTGTATTTCTCTTGTCATTATTATTACTGGTGGAAGCAGCAGTGGTTTGTGTTATACCTTAGTTACTAAATTGTTCTTATCTCAACCTGTGGGAGTTGCACTCTTTCGATTCTCCTTCCCATCCCTCCGTGAGCAGGGGGAAGAAAGAGGGGGGAGTGAGTGAGCAAAACTGCACAGCTGACTGAGCTTAAACCTCAACAATATGGGAGCTGATTTTATTCAGCATTTTGAAAATCCTTAAGCCTGCTGTTTCTTTCGATTATTTATCACTTTGCAAAGAGAATGCAGGCACCCAGAGCTCAGAAAAAGATCAGAGAGTGCAGCTATCCTCAACGCTGTTTTTTCTCTTTAATCCTCAGGGGCCTGACTGAATTTTTCTGTGTTTATTATTATTTTATAATTTCTTCTCCACATTCTATTTAATTATTTCGATTTATAAATTATACCACCATGCTATGGGAACCTGTCCTCTCTGAATCACTCCTTGTGCCTACGGCATCTGCGCAAACCTCACGTCTGTTGTCTGTGTTTCAGCCCTCAGTCCCAGACTACTTTAGGCCACTGCATTGTTTAATATTTTCCTCGCTTGGCCAAACAGCCTGAAACCAACTGCATATTATTCTGTTTGACATTAAGCCTCACATATTCTTTACAGTCTCCAAGTTCTCTGGGGCAATAGCTGTCTTTTTAAATTATGTATATAGTGAGGCCTGCATAACAGGGCCTCAAGCCTTGAGATGTCTCCCTCAGGCACTGCCACAATGCAGTGTGCATTTCTAACAGCAGAGGAGGTGAACTGCCAGAAGTGTGTAATTCTCTGTCCCTCAGTAACTTTGCATCCCCGCTGGAACACACGCTACAGCTAAACACGAGTTCAATGCAGGGGTAAGTGATGACATTTAAGGGCTCATGGAGGTCAAAAGAGATGATCCAGTGCTCCCTCCCAGCCTTCGATCCATGAATCTATGAATACCAATAACAGCAATTAAAAAGCAGCTCTGCGAAAAGGCCTCTATGATCAGTTCTGCAGGGACGCTGAAAGACTTTTGCTAGAAGACTTCTTCAGGAGTGAAGCCGTGGGGCAGCTCTACTTTCAATGAACAGGCACTACCAGTGCCTGGGGCAGAGAAAACATCCACCTGGGGCGGCGGAAAGAGAATAATGTCATCTTGACATAGAATAATGCTTATCTTAGCTGAGCTGGAGGTACAGCACCTCTATTGCTGATTCCAAAGTAGTGCCACAAATAAACTAATCAAATTCCTCACACGTAATTTTTCAGAGTGAGCAACCAGGAACGGTGAGCAGCATGGACAAATTTCGAGTCGTTCACTGATACTGGCTGCTGACTCTTGCTTAAAAATTCCACCAGTTTTGGAGCTGCTCATTTCTACCAACTCTGGGCTCACATTGCAACTGTAACCCAAAATTAACTGCAGCTAAAAAAAAAAGAAAAATCAGGACTATATTTGCAGGTGTGGTTCAGGCAAAACAAGGACTAGGAATCCCACACTGCACAGCTATACCTAAGCAAGGCAAGAACAGGCGATGCTCCTAGCAGCAGGTCTTTGAGGCAGAGCCCTCACCTTGTTTGAGCCCAGAAGGAGATTCCCTGTAGAGAATAGATGGGAGACAGTACATGACTGTTAACTTTATGCCCTTGCTATACCTTCACAGACCACTGCCAAAAGACAGTGGATCTGCCTTTTTCAGCCAGCCTACTTACTTAAGCAGCAGGCATCAGCAGTAATTGGCAATATGAGCAACCTCACCCTCTCACCAAATCCCTTCCCAAACACGTATTGTTTTGCAAGCAGATAATATTTCTAGTTATAAAGCAGCAAAGCAAATACAGTTCAGTGCTCTTTAAACATGAATGCACACAGACCAATACACAAGCCTTGGAATTAAATTCTTTGAAAAAGCACTCCTTCAGCTGCTTCCCAGTGATGGAGTACCTGTCAATGAGAAATCATGACTTTTCAGAAATTGCTTTATAATGCAAAAACACTGGAAATCATAGTTATGACTTTCTAACACAAATGACATTCAGGCTCTGCTTACATCAGAGATGTAACAGGGAAGGCTAGAAATGCAGGAATGCTAGCCAGTGGGTTTTGGCTTTAACTCAGCTCCTAGAATCACCTGGGAACAATTCTTCTTCATCTACCATGTCTGCTTTATTTTGGTACAGAATTATCACATGTTCTGTGGCATAATTCAATTAAAAACTGTTTGATCTATGCCTGCATAGTTCTGCAAGGTTTCTCCCGCAGCAGCATGATACTTTCCTGACTTGCTTCTGTCAGTGCTGGTGTTGCCATTGCTCTGAGAAGCAGGTAAAAATGTAAGTCTGGGTAACCACATGCTGCCCTGAGCAACCGTAAACCCACAGCACTCTCATGATGCAAGTTTGTTCCACACATTTTGGAAGAGCTGGAAAGATTGAATTTTGCTGCAAAAGAGCAACAACAGAGCCAAGGGAGGTTCCTGTAGAGTCACACTTCTCATCTCTGCTATGGCAGATGCCGGGGAAGAAAGGGTGGTGAAAACAGCTGCAAGGATGCCCCTAGATCTTCATTGCTGCCATCAAAAGCCATGACCCCACATGTCCTGATTCCTCCAGCAACAGCCACTAGGCTGGCTCTTCAGGGCACTTACACTGACAAAGGCAGCTGCAGGAGCCTGAAGTCACCCTGGTTTCACCAGCAGTTTGTTGCCATAGGCAACTGCCTATTTTACCTATACCTAGAACTGGCCCTGAGCAATATACATAGCAGGATTGCTATGATGAGATTAGCACACTTTATTGTACTATCCCTGCTCTTATCATCAACCCCAGCTCTCACAAATTTAAGACGAGAAAATTTTCCTCACATACTTACCATGGTCTCGAACAGCACTTTATGCAGAACCAGTGAACACCGCTATATTCACATTTACATGGGAAAATTTAGGGAATTGTTGCTACTCCTGCTTTCAGGTCCTCTGAACCTTTCAAAGTTCCAGTTCTGATCTGGTTGCTTATCAGTTATCTCAGCTTGAGTAGCTTGAGGCTGTCCTCTTTGCACTAAGTTAATGTCATTATGGGACCAAAGTGTCAAAATCCCCTCAGTTTTGGCCCATAATCTTTTCTATTTGTTAAAGTATCTTCCTCCTGAGTCTTCTAAACCACACAGTCTTAGGCCGTCTTTATCTTGTGCACCGTTTCACTTTTGCAGCTGGGCTAGAGAGCTACATCAGGTAAGCATACATGTAACCTTGCAGGAAGGCAAAACATCTCTAAAAAATGCTCTAAGTGTCACTGAAAGACAAAATCGGACTTATTCTCTAGAGACTTGGGCTCATAACCAAACCATTTAACATGTTACAATCCATCAACTGAGTAGCAAAACTGCAGGCACAGCTGCATTGCACTACCCTACCCTGACTCAGGATCTCCACAGGGAAATGGTGTGGACTCTAAATTAGAAATGATGAGCCTAAACACTTTTCCATTTAGGTTCCTCACTCCTTATGGAAATACTTTGTTAAATCCTGGAAAATAACTCACTGAATGTAGCCCAGATTGCCAAAGAAACTGTTTTCTTAAATCAGACTTGGGCATCTAATTCTTTTGAAAAGATTAGGTTTTAGATCCTTCAAAACTTGCATATCTCTAGAAGTCTGAGCCTCAAATTGGGTTCTGCAGAAACGTATTTATGTAATGTGAAATCCTGTTGTATTACACAACAAATACAGGCCTAAGTTGACCTGACAGCGACCTTTTTAATAACAGAAAATCACCAAAATGTACAAAGCACAATGCAAATGCAGATGATTTTGTTACAGTAGATTTGATAAAACAAAACAGACAATCTAATTAACCAGTGATTGGATTAAGTAGAAGTCTCTTTACTGAGTGATGGATAATTAACTGGAATTGTATTTACTTATTTTTCATTGTACTGCAGAACAAGGCACATCTTTGCCTTCTTTCACTGCAGTCTCTTAATTAAACAAAATTATTCTGAATGTTTTACACAGAATCCAGGCCTTTAAGTAAACACAGTAAGTTGGAAAAAGGAAAGTAGCCCTACACTGAGATTTAGTTGTCGATCAATACTGCTTGGATGAATCTTATTCAACATAACAGTTACAACCCTGGCTTTTCAGAGCTGTTCGGCATTTATAGCTCCAGCTGAGTGGCATGTGAGCTGCAGGTGCTCAGCCCTTTGGAGAACCATGTCCTTATTGTTCAAACGTAATTTATGCTTGAGAACAAACATATTCAAGACAACTCCTAATTTCCGCACCTGAGTCAATCAAGATTTATTTTTATCAAGGCAAATGCACATAAGGGAATAGTGCTCAGCTGAGCAGCATCTAAGATAGAAATGGATGGTGTACTTCAAAATCCTTATGAGAAATGGTTGTGGTGACTTTTAAGTCTAGGCTATTCAAGAGACAGTCTTTCAAAATGATTTAATTCTCTCTTTTTAAGAACTATAATCTGGAAGATCGGTTTGGCTCCCCATCACAACCAGGAAAGTTCAATACCACTGAAGAAGCCCTTTCAATAACACAGCTGGTCACATATTAAATGTAATTTTATTTTTTAAATATTTTGTTAATTGTGCATTTGCCAGAGGCTCTGTGATGCCCTATAAAAACTGTCATAGTAGGCAATCACTAGTTTCACCATATGCACAGGTTGCATATTCAGACGTTCCTCTCTTCAGAATACGTAACAGTTAATTTGATGAAGTATCTGCTGGCAAAATTTCTTCCCTAGTTGTGGGACTACTATTTGCCTGTCCGTCTAGACTGCTCTCATTACCATGGTATCTTAGTGCATCCAGACCCATGGATATCTGAGGAGGAGTTAATAAGCATTAGCTCTTGTTAGGTCTCTTCAGAGAATGTTTCTGCCAAACTGCAGGGTACAGCAGACGAAACCAGCATGATTCCTGAATGTGATGAGCTGCCTGATGAGGAAAGCTAGCAGGACAGCATGGAAGCTCTGGCATCTACTTAGCAGTGCCTTGCAGTCTGCCTCTGGCCAGGTGGCAGGTCATTCCCATGTTGGCTTATCTGCAGGCATTTTTTCTTGCTTGTGTGCAGAGACAAGCAAAGCTAGAGTTACTGCAAGCTCTGTGCTAGTGAGTATGCCAAGGAACACCATGTGGAGGCGGGTGAATTCTGGATGAGAAAGTGGGTAAACAGAAAGGCTGAAGTGCCAGGGGTAGCCTCGGGGGCATTCCCTTAGGGAACAAACAGCAACTGAGCTGTAAAGTAAGGCCTCATTACAGCAATCAGCATCTTGAACTGATATAAGGTATAAACTAGACTTTCAACAAAAAGACTTGGTTGACCAGGTGATGTGTACACCTGATGTTGCTGTATTTTAAGGCTACTTTTTTTTTTGTCCTGAAATGCCAGCAAACGAATATAACCATTTACTTGTAAAACCTGGAATCTTTTATAGCACAGACTTTATTTTCACCGGTGTTGAGTGCAAGCCAGAAACAGATAAAACTGCATCTTCTCATCACTGTTGGTGTTCAGGGCTTGAGTCTTGATCCCCATAATGTAATAAAGACAACTTCTATTGTCCTTCATGTCAGCAGGCTTTTAGCTAATTCAACTTGTATCCAGTCCCTATTTACATCTGAACAACCACACACCAGAAAGGGCTGGAATGGTGGGAGCAAGATGTCACCTCTGGTTTGTGCTGTTTCAGCAGTGATTCTCTCAGTTCTCAATCTCTTTCTTCACGTAGAGTTACTGTACCTTTAACCTTTCTCACTGAAGTCTGTTCAGAGTAACAGGAAAATGGATAGGACTATCAGAAAGTTCAATAATATATTTGAATTCTCTGATATTTCTGGCATAAAATGTTCAACGAGTATTGCTGTTGAAGAGGCTGGGTGTCAGGAAGGCATGTATACCTCCTAACTAACATGGGCAAAATCATATCATCACAGCATGCTGTTGAACATGGACAGAAATCTCAGAATTTTAGCTGAATCTCCCTGTCTTTCTCTTCACAAGGCCATGAAGGCAAAGAATTACATATAAGCCACAGGATTTGAGAATGTTTTCCAGTGTCCAGCAGCCTAGATTCATCCTGAGTCTATCCTATGACAAAACCCAAGCATATATTTTCATCCCCTTCCCTACTTCTTTCTCCTCTTGTCTTTCACTCTGGAAGGCCAGATGTGTAGATGTAGGCAAGAGGGCCTTGCTGCCAGAAAGGAAGAAGGAGTTGCAGAACATAAAAGAAAGTTCCTCCAGTTTTGTTGGAAGCAAGGAAGGGGGAGAATGAGAAGATATGAAATACCTACTTACCCCAGCATCTCCTAAGAAATGTCTGATAAGTGGTAAAAAAGATGATGTAGTGCCCATTTTTCTTCTGCTCAGTGGTGATATATGCATGCAGACATCAGCCTAGGAATTGTGGAGAAACTCTAATGAATCTCTCCAAGTTGTGTCTATGGTGCTGATTACCACTGCTCCCACAAAAGGCACTTGTATTTCTGATTTGGAGATGTTTTCAGCAGGCAATGGAATATTAGTCGCTATTTATAAAAATGTATCATATAATTGCAGAAGATAGCATGCTCCTGTTCCTATTATAAGTGAATAACTAATACCTGAAGGAGCCTTCTGATGCGCCTGTAGGCAAATGCCGCTCTCTGTGGAATCTATGCACAGAAAGATGCATAATAAGCTTGTGAATAATAATGTTTAGATCTAAATTCCTGAAGTAAAAGAATCATTAGCCCACGGATAAATCTAAGTAAATTTTGAAATGTTTTACCTAAAATGATGCAAAATATATTGCTAGCAATTCATGCTCTCCTCTATTGCTTTTATATCTGTATGGCAAGCTGAACATTTTCTACTGCAGAAAAGTTTGTCCTCAGTTCTTCATGTTAAATTCACAAAAAAAAGTTAGACATGGCAATGCCTCATCTTCAACTAAAGCCTGTCTTCAAACATTAACCATGCTTGCAGCCCTTTTCCAACACTGAGGTCAACTGTCATGAATGGATCATATTGACTCTCAAAGCTTCTATACAGCAAGGCTGTTGCAGATTGCTTGCTAAGAATGGGAGTGTCTCCAGTAAACATCTAAATTAGCTGATTGCAAATCCTGAGATGTGTCCTAATAGTTAGGTTACATAGGGGAAATGTAGGGGACTCTACTCATCCCATACAGAGTCTTTTGACATGTGTAGAGCAGATGGGTAGATTCTTATGATCTACATGTTGAAGGTGGTTGCTGAAAGAGGCAATGCAGTGACTAAATCCACACTTTTGTAGATTCAGCCCTTAACAATATATGGAAGGCTTCCATTTTACTCCCACCCAGAATTAGTAGCATCTAGTCAGCTTGAGCCTATGCTGTGGCAATATGTCAGGTACCTACAGAGTGTCCATGAACCAGCAAATGGACTTTAAATCAACTGAGAAGTCCCACTGATTTGTAAATGGAACTACACTTGGATCCTCAACAAAAAAATGCAGACAGTCCCACAGGTTCAGTTTGTTCCTGCATTCGGTGAGGTGCTAATAGGACTACAAGGGAGAAGTGTTGGTTAAGCAAATGAAACTCTACTCTCTTGCCCATCGGAGGTCTGATTCTCACCTAAGATCCCTGCACACCATGTTTATGTTGGTTTCTTCACATAACTGTAGAGTCCTGAAAGATCTTTGAACTCATTTCATAGAAGGGAATAGAAATATATATGGGGTATGACTGCAGGCTTGCAAACAACAGAAATACCTGAGAAACCCTCTGTTCTGCTATTGATCCAAAAGAGTGCTGGAAACATTACTATGGCAACAATTCTTACCCAGTGGAAGAAGCATGCCATTATTTGTGCATAGGAACAAAACAGGAGGAGGCGTTTTTCCAGAATTGTTGCCCACCTCCCCTTGACCACTACAGATGTGCTGACCTTCTGGCATGAGCACCTGCTGCAGGAGCTTTCAAAAAAATATGACTTAAAGAATTATTCATTGGCCCATGCACAGAGAATAAAGGAATTCTATTGACTAACAGAGTCTTGTCACAGAAAACAGTACTGCATGGAACTCCTGTTTTCCAAGAATGTCAAACATCTTCCTTACTTTGTTAACAACCTGGCTTATTGGTGTGAATAAAGAGACAAGGCTGCTCTGACTTACTTGGAATGTTGTCTATGTCATTTGGCTGCACACCACTTGAACTTTTTAGCGAGTTACAGTTATTAACTAAGAAAACTGCTAAGGATCAAATCTGGCCATGTTGTTACTGACAGTGAGTTCAGGCTAAAGTACAAATCTGCTGGCAATGTGGTAATGGTGTTATTTGGCCTATTAATTAGCAACTAGACTAATAAAGTCAGCAAGAATCCATTTTGCATTATATGGCTAAATTGAAAGCCCAGATCTCATACAGTCTGAAGGCAGAATCGAGAGCTAATTGTATTCCAGTTGTTTGTTAACACTGAAGAAGCTCCTCCCAGCTGTATCTCTCATCCCCAGCTTCACTTTTAAGGACTACAGTGACTCTTCCCACCATTCCTAACCCTGGGCAGGAGAGTGATACTGGCTCCAAGTCCAGGAAGACTGTTCTTCCTGAAAATGACTGAGGAAAACGATTGTGTGGGAGATGGTGCCAAACAAGGAGAGAAAAGGAGCAGCCTGGAAGAGAGCTTCCAAATACACACTCCCACTGCAGAAACACTTTATGGCTGTCCTGAGGCTGGGGAGAAGAACAAGCAGCTGCAAACTTTTTCAAAGCTGTTTGTTTGCCAGTCTTCTCTCTGGGCAGCCTGTGGCACAGCCAGCTGTGAGAGCAACACAAGTAGGTGGAACAGCTCTGCCCACTTGCAAGCTCACTACTGTTCCACAGAGCCACTTAACAGCATGAGTCAAGTGGATATTACCCATTTCCACTAGTATTGTTACCTCCTTTTTTTTTAATATAAAACCAGAAAGTAAGAAGGGTTGGAAAAAAAAAATGTGAGAGATCCTGGGTAAAAGATAGACTGTAGAAAGAGAACAAGACTGACACCAGGCATGTGAAGTACAAGGAAGGAATGGGAAAGACATTGCTACTAACTAGTAATGTTGAGAAAATACACAAAATGCCATCCAGCCATTTCCTAGGTCCCAACCTAAAAAGCAGACTTCCTGCTTATTCTGTAGAAATAGTAAAGATTTATTTCCTCCAGTGATGTAGTCCTGCTGGTCCTGGAAATTATTAATCTTTCCTTCATGGTAACTGCATCCCATCGCAAGCAGCCACAGTATATACATGCATATGTGTATATATATAGGTGTATTTTACACATGCATGCAGATAGATAGGAAAGCATGTTGAAAATGCCTCAATGAAGGAAAAAAATAGAATGCACAGCTGGATGTAACCTATTTGTTTAATCTTCCTCCCTTCCCTACAGACATCTGGTTTTATTCGATATTTAGTTTTTAGTTATAGATGACTTTGGGTCCTTAAGATAGGACCCAAAATGGGAGCTATTATTAAAGATATAATTATTGTTTTGACAGCATCATGAACTTTATTGAAGAGATGATGGTTCATTACCCATCAAATAGTACTTTAAATAGTACTTTCCCACTTCTCCAGCTTTCTCTGCCTTCAACATCTGAGAGCCTCCCAAGTATTTTATAAAAGTAATAATCTCTCTTTCAGCCTTTAGGGAAGTAGCTTGACCAGCTCCAGGAATTTTCTTCCTGTTGCACATGTGAGAGGTGTCTGTGGAAGAAATTACAAGGGAAGGGGTAAGTCCAACAGATAAGATACACGGGTAGTCTCAAATGCAGGGAAAGCTCTGTTCATTTTCATGTTCATTGCCCTCACAAAGCAATCCCCTGTTTGCTGTGTGTCTTTATTCTGAGGAAGTGCAACTCCTGATGGAAGTCACACTCACTGAGGAGGAAGTTCTCACCCAGGTAGCTTGGGACATCTGCAGAGGCCTTCTGAAGATCAAAGCAAAGATGATGATGTAGATCTCTGTAAAATGTGGGAGCATCACCTGCAAACACTGGTTTTGGGTAGTGGGGATGCTTATTGCAAACAGGCTCTTTTATTCTTAACCTTCTGGCCTGGCATCCCACTCACAATCAGAACTGCTGTCCAATGAACCCGTCATACACGATTGGCAGTTTCCTGAATGTGCGTGCCTTTATTCGGTTTGCAGAGACCCTCTCTGCACTCGGCTCTGGCAAACTGGGGGTTGCAAGGTCCTGTGGAAAACCTAGGGTAGTACTTTTAAGAGGGAGGCACTTTTTTTGGACTTCGGAGAAGAACTAGATGCTTCAGTTGCAACCATAAATGCTATTATTCAGCACTGTCTTTAAGAGGCAGTCCGATCCTTTGGGTACCTCAAAGTTTGCCATCCATTTGACCGGAAACTCGGTCTTGCTGTCCCGCACGAGTGGCAGCAAATGAAGCGGCTGCAAACTGCTCTCACTCCACTTGCCAGCTTCAACCTACGACCAGCTAGCCGTGGGCGAGCACGGCAGCCCGGAGGCAGCACCGGACCCCCGCCAGGCGCAGAGCTCGGCCCGCTGTGACGCGGCCGCCGTTGCCAGGCGGCACGGCGGGCAGGGAGCGCAGCGGCATGGAGCTTCGGGCGTGCTGCGCGGCGGGGCTCCTGGCCTTGCTCTTACCTCTGCTGCTGGCCTCGCTGGCGGCGGGCAGCGGGAACGGCACCAGCTCAATGCCGACGGAGGCCCCGAGCAGGGACGCTAACCGGGGTGAGGCGGCCGCGGGGGCTGTGGGCGCCCTGGCGGACCCGGGAGCGACGTGTCCTCGACACCTCCGGCCCGGGCCGCGCCTTCCCGAGAGGTGTCGGGCCGTGATCTCCCCTCAGCCTGCCCTTCCCTATGGCTTCTCCCCTAGATCTGGTGATTCCCACTCTCGCCGAGCGGAGTTTCCCCTTCCTCGCCTGGCTTCAATCTCTGGAGGCAGTGGGTGCTGGCCGGGGTGCGCAGGGAAACCAGGTGTCATGTGGCAGAGCAGATATTTGTGAAGCTGCCTGGAGTCGTGCTTCCTGAGCAAGGCTGAATCACGGCCGTGATGTAATGCACTCTCCTCAGTGTTATCTGCAGGCAGTGGGAAGGTGTCAGAGTGTATTCGGTGCTTTATTAAGCCGTGCAGCATCGCAGGGACCCTCCCAAAGCTGGGGAGATGGGGGAAGCTCCTGATCAGCTTGCCACCCTTACAGCCAAAGTGTGGGCTATGGAGAGTTGGATACATGCAAACCCCTTTTCGCCTGCTGTTGTCAATCAGTGAACCAAACAGGTTCACAGATGATGTGTTGTCAAGTGCAAAGTCAGTTGTCCACGGAAAGTTTCCGTCCTGGGAAAACTCTGTCCCCTTAGTTGCCCCTTGTGGTATCACTTTGGAGATGGAGCAGTGCTGCTCCTGCTCCCCAGTGCACCCTGACCTTTTGGATCCCTTAAGTACTAAAACCACAGCACTTGCCCAGTTTAGGCCTGAGTGAGTTCCCCAAGGGTTCACTGCCATGACTCCGAGTGCTTCCTGTTGACATTTCTAGTAGAATTTCTCTCGACTTTTAAAGTATTTATCAAAATATTCTGCACATGTGCTGTGATGTGGCTTGTAATTAAAATGGTGTATAATGGCAAAGATTTCTGTACTACATAGGCTTCCAAATGTAGAGAGGAATACAGGCTGCCTTCGCTGCACTGGTACTAATTGCAGCCCCCTGACAGGAATGTAAATGCAGTTCCTTAGCACATTCTTATCTCAGCATGTGTGGGATTTACATATATAACTCCTATTAATGCTAATGGAAGCTTAAATACATAACTCTTTTTGCATAAGGCTGACACTGTATTTTTATCTGAACCTGATGCAACTGGAGCCAGCCATCTTATATAAGTAGAAAGATCTGTAGTTTCATACTGGAAAGTTTCTCAGCATTTTGGTTCATTTGAAATGTATGGAGGAAATGCAAATAAGGAAGCAATACAAAACTTTGCATTGTCATGTTAGCATGGAAAGTTCATATCATTTTTATAAAAAGTGTTATGTTAAGCATGGGTTGATAGATGTATCTGATCTTGTTTCCCTTCAAGTTTTTTCTTGTTGCTTTGGTTAAAATTATTTTTAATTTCATTAAATCAGAAATCAGAATTGAGGATTCCTGATTAATGTGTTAATTTAGAGCCAATCAGCTTTCAGTGTTTAGATGTGTTTAAAGGTTTATTTGGAGTAATGCTACTCAAAAAATACAGCATCTTTTTATCTAGAGCTGTAGTTGATTCATCATTATGAATCTCTGACAGAAAAGCCATGTTGTACTTTGTGCTGCTGCATCTTGACAGGGTCTCATGGTTGGTAACTGCAACTATAATTAGGAGAAGTTTGCTTTCATGGTTAGCAAAGCCCCTCCACCTTCCATTAGTAACACCTACAGTTCTGTGTCACTTCTTGTTTCTAGAGGTTTTTTTTTTTTTTCTTTTGTTATTTTTTTTTAATTTGTGTCTGGATTGAAAGTGGCAGCTTCTCCTTTCAGTTATGATGACATCCTGCAGTGGCTACACTCAGCTTGTCATCTCAAAATCGAATTACAGTAATACGTACTTTCAGGGTAGAGGTTTGAGCCTTCCCTGTAAGCTGCTGTGAATTGTCAGATGTCTGCTGATTTGGGAATTTACATCACCTGAAGCTGTCCTAGCCACCCCTCCCATTAATTTGGGCATGTTTAAGTTTATTCTGTGCAAGCAAGCACAACTCCTGTTGTGCTGAAGTTGAAAAGAGGCATTTTTAAGCAGGGCTGTGCTTAAACTCTAGACAGGGTCCTTAAGTTCTCCTGTTCCTCCTCTCTGCTGTGCTGAGGTAGTTATCATTAGACAAGACTGTGAATGACTGACCCATTAATTTAAAAGAAGCTCAGGAAAACATGACAAGATGTCCCTGGTGGGGACCAGCTTCTAAAGAAGTCAGTACTTGTTATGGCTTATTAGAGGTAGAGTTTGAGAGCGCACTGGCTGTTTTAAAGATTGTCTCTGTTTTCATAG
Source organism: Forpus xanthops (assembly GCA_032466535.1). NCBI lineage: Eukaryota > Metazoa > Chordata > Aves > Psittaciformes > Psittacidae > Forpus > Forpus xanthops. The sequence goes on from JASSUY010036542.1 coordinate 17,058, forward strand.
GATTTTAATCTTACAAATTTTTTTTTTTACTTACATTTTGTGTAAGGTTGGATTCCTTATAATTCAACTGGATAGTTACTGTTTAAGGATTGTTGTGCATAAGCTAGAAGACTGTTCTGATTATATGTTTCAGCTTATATGCTAAAATAAATGTCAAAACCATAGAGACAGAGATAACAGAAGCATTAGATTTTGATGGTTCATTTTTAATGTTGGGGAAAAGAGTTCAGTATCAGTGTATCGTTGTGGAGAATGCAGCATCCTGCTGTAGTGTAAATCTTTTGCAATGGAGGAATGAAGGTTTTATGTTTGTATATCCCTGACTGCAAGAGAAATGAATCTGTTCCTTTCAACCTCAGAAATTAAAAGTTTTAGGTAGTGTGTGAAAAATGTAAATGCTACTCAGAGATTTAGTAGCAAGAAGTGATATATAAACTTGCATATAAACTTGCATTGCTGCACAGAAATAACATTTTGTAAACATAAATCTGGAATATAAAAACCTGAGAGACATTGAAAGCAAACTTCACATTGGTAAGTACTTGTTATCAGAAAAAAAATAATCTGAGTAGGCAGGATTGGCAGTGTAGACTCCTAAAAACAGTCATAGTGACTTTCTGTTTGTGTTTGGAAAAATTGAAAAGACCTCTTGCTTATTTAGTGGGTAATTTCCAAAGGAGCTTCACTAAGTTACTTTCTCTATGGAACAGTTATTGTATTTCAGTGTCCTTATAAAAAAGCATTCAATTTGTCTGCTATTAGGAATAAAACATATAATCCAAGTTTGAATCCCAGATGGAGATGAGAACCTTTTGCTTTTGTACATTCTGTGAAACCCATTCTGTAACCCCAAAGTACCATTAAAAATGGAAGGAACACAATCACAGTGATTAAAATCCCAGTACTTCATTAAAATACTGTACCTGGTTGACTCATCTTGGTGCTGGCTGTCTAAACCTGACCTTGAAGTGTGATGGGGAGAAAATTATGTGGGAAGGCGTACATTAGCCAGAAAGAACAAACAAGGAAATGAGTTAACCGAATATTGTTTAATGAAAATTTTACTTAACTCCTTTCAGGGAAGAACTGTAATTTGCATAGAAAGTAGACACTGCCCTTCCCAAAGCATTCAGTAGGCTAATTTGACATCATGGGCTGGTTTAGAAGAAAAATACACATTCTCTTTCTAAAGAATCGCCTTAAGGTTTAAACATGAATGCTATTCGCACTGTATTTTATGATATTTTTTCCATAAAAGTCTTGTTTTTCTGTTGTAGTTAATGAAAACAAAAATGTTATCAAATTTGACATTTCAACTAAAAAGTAGTAAAGATATAAAGGAGTGAGATTGCTGTTGAGTGGGTATTTCCACCATGTCACTGTATTAAAGATATAACTTTAGACTTTGTTTTCAGGTCTGCATACCACTGAGTCCGCAGAAATAGAATATGGAGAATGCACAGTTACGTGTGGTAAGTAGCAAAGCAGATGAATAAAACATATTGTCATCTGGTTTTGGGGGAGAAAAAAAGTGCTAACTGTAGCAATTTAGCAGTTGTAATTTGCTTGCCCTCATTCACCTATCATTGATTTCAATTTCCAATAACTATAATTAACAAAAACAATCAGGCTGATTGTCATTAGGAGTTTAGGTCAGATCTGTTGTTTTATTAATTTCACAGCCTGCAAGCTCCTATTTTAAACCAGTTCCCAACATTTATTGGCACATGAGCTGCCTTCCCCAAAGTAACAATTTTCGCTATTTGTGAACATCTGTGAGATGTTCAGAAGATGAAAGATCTTCTAATGCTTCTCACAGATGTCTTCCCACATACAATATTGCCAAAAAATTGCTTGCCTGCAGTAGCCTGTTCTGTATTCTGCATTTATACGATTTATAAATTGTGCAGTGGAGAGGAGAGGTGTCATTCTGAAGTAGGAAGGGAGAAAGGAAAAATGAGATGAGCCTTAAGAAGGCATCTCTCTGTTTGGGGCGATGATAGAAACTGCTGTGAGGTGGTAATTATATCACTTAGGAAGCTGTCTTGAATCAGAAATGCTATTAATTTTTTTTTTTTTTTTTGCGAACAAATTCAGTTTCTCATAAGATCACAGAAAAAAGAAAGAGGAGAGTAAAAACTTCCTCATCAATCTGGCGTTTTCTAGACTATGCCTTTTTATTTTTTTTAAGTCACTTTTTCATATTTCCAATGATAGAACTTCCTTGATAAGATTTTTTTTCCCTTCTTTGTGCTTTAATATTTCTTTTTCTTCAGTTCAGAATTTCAAATCTGCTTTTATGTTCCATATACCAATGTTGTTATGTGTACCAATACACTTAACCGCACTTGCTCTGATGCACACATTTTGGATACTAAGAAATTGTTCCTTATGGCCATTCCCTCTAGCAGATGTCTCAAATGTTTAATATTTCCAGGGATTTTCACTAAATTTTGTCTCAGTTTTACCTGGAGTCCCTCAGAATTAATGTTGTAGTGGGTCAGCCTTGGCTGGATGCCACCAGTGACTCTTATCAATTCCCTCCTTAGTGGGACAGGGAAGATGAAAAAGCCATGTGTTGAGATAAAGGCAATTTAATAAAGAAAAGTAAAGGCTGTGCACAGAAGCAAAGGAAACAAACAAAAAAAATTATTCTCTCTACTTTGTGTCATCAGGTGATGTCCAGCCACTTTCTGAAAAGTGAAGTAGGGCCCCAGTATCTATAGTAGTTGCTTCAGACAAAAAATGCCTTAACAGAAGTGCTCTCGCTCCTTCCCACCCCCCCCCCCCCTTCCCCATGGGTTTTATTGCAGAGCAAGATGTAATATGGTACAGAATATCCCTTTGGTTAGTTTGGATCAGCTGTCCCAAGTGTGTCCCCTTCCAGCCTCTAGTTCACTAACAGCCTACTGATCTTTGGAGAGTGTGTGTGAAGAAACAGCCTTGGTCCTTGATGCTGTGAGAGCACTGATTAGCAGTAGCCAAAACATCACTGATTTACCCACACTATTGGAGCTACAAATACAAAGCACAGCACTATGAGGGCTGCTGCAGGAAAAGTTAATTCCATCCCAGCCAGACCCAACACAAAACGTTTAATCCCTATAGTCTTACTGAAGAATGAGAAAAAGGAGGCTTTAACAGAAGAGGCATCATCTCATATCTGGCATCATCTAGTATCTGGAGTTCAGATCATGTTTATTGCATTCATTTCAGTCTGGGCTGTTCAATGCATGGCATGTTTACCCTGGAATTCAGGAAAACAGACTTTGTCCTTTTGAGGGATCTGCTTAGTAGATTACAATGGGATAAAGCTCTGGACAAAAAATAAAATATATTTATATTGTACCAGAAAGTACAAGAAAGCTGGTTAATATAAAATATTACATAAAAATAATAAAAATGAAGGATCACCTTCTCCAAGGTCAGGAGTGATGCATCCTGACAAAGAGGACATCAGGCAAGAATGTCAGAAGGCCTGCATGGATGAGAAAGGAGCTTCTGGACAAACTTAGACACAGAAAGAAAGCCTATAGAGGGTGGAAGCAAGGACAGGTAGCCTGGGAGGAATACAGAGAAATTGTCTGAGCATCCAGTGATAAGGTTAGGAAAACTAAAGCCCTGATATAATTAAATCTGGCCAGAAACATTGAAGGCAAACAGAAAAGCTTCTTTACATCGATGATAAAAGGAAGACTAGGAAAAATGTGTGTCTTCTCCAGAAGGAAACAGGAGACCTTAGTTACCCAGGATGTGGAGAACACTGAAGTACTCAACGACTTTTTTGCCTTGGTCTTCTCCAGCAAGAGCTCCAGCCACACTGCCCTTGTCGCAGAAGGCACAAGTAGGGACTGGAAGAAGAACTGCCCACTGTAGAAGATGAGGTTTGAGAACATCTAAGGAATATGAAGGTGCACAAGTCTGTGGGACCTGATGAGATGCACCTGTGGGCCTTGAGGGAACTGGCAGATGCAGTGGGTAAACCACTGTCAATAATATTTGAGAAGTCGTGGCAGTCTGGGGAAATTCCTGCTGATTGGAAAAGGGGAAACATAATCACCATGTTTAAAAAGGAAAAAAAAGTAAGATGGGCCAATCAGCCTCACCTCGGTGCCCAGCAAGATCATGCAGCAGATCCTTCTGGAAGCTATGCCTGACAGATCTGGTGGCCTTCTGAGATGGTGTTACAGTGTTGGTGGACAAGGGAAGAGTGACTGATACCGTCTGCCTGGACTTGTGCAAAGTGTATGACACTGTCCCGCACAGATACCTTGTCTCTAAACTGGATCCCCATGAATTTGATGGAGAGAACACCCAGTGGATAAGGAATTGGCAGGATGGTCACACTCAAATAGTTGTGTTCAACAGCTTGTGGTCAAATGGATACCAGTGACAAGTGGCCTTTCTCGGGATTGGTATTGGTGCTGTTTAACATTGGCAGCATACACAGCGGGATTGAGTACACCCCCTACAAGTTTGTTGATGACACTCAAGCTATGCGGTGTAGTTGACACACTGGAGAAAAGGAACGTCATCCAGAGGGATCTTTTCAGGCTTGAGAAATGGGCTTATGAGAACCTCATGAAGTTCAAGAAGGGCAAGTGCAAAGTGCTGCGCATGGGTCAGGGCAATTGCAAGCAGAAGTACAAGCTGGGTGGAAAATAGATTGAGAGCAGCCCTGAGGAGAAGGACTTGGGAATATTGGATGACAAGAAACTCAACATGACATGGCAATATGCACTTGCAGCCCCGAAACCAACCATACCCTGGCCTGCATCAAAAGCAGGTCAAGGTAGGTAATCCTGCCCCTTTGCTCTTGTGAGACCACACCTGGAGTAATGTATTCAGCTCTGGGGCCCCCAGCACTGCAGGGACATAAAGATGCTCAGAGGGCTGGAGCAACTCTCCTATGAAGATGGGCTGAGAGAGTTAGGCTTGTTGAGCTTCGAGAAGATGCCAGTGAGACCTTAGAACAGGTTTCCAGTATCTAAAGGGGGCCTTACAAGAAATCTGGAGAGGGACTTTTTTATAAGGGCATGTAGTGACAGGGCAAGGGGCAATGGCCCATGGCAGGGGAGTTGGACTAGTTGATCTTCCAACCTCAATCATTCTGTGATTCTGTGCTTGTCTGTTGAAAGACTGAAAGGCAGCTTCTTGGTTCTTCCAGTAAAGCTGTAAGCTTTTTACCTCCTTTGGTCCTTCATATTCCCTAGATTTATCTATGTAGCCCTTTATATTTCCTGTTTTCTGAACTGACTCCATTTCATTAATTTTTTCTCAGTAATCCTGTGGCTCAGATCCATTGCTCCTCTAGTCATAGTCCAGGTTTATGGAGGCATTGAAGCATACTTAAAGCATATGTTAATGATGTCTTGTCATACTTGCCTCAGTTTTGCCTTAGTCTCTTTGTAATCTAATTGTTTTGGCCACTCTTACTTCTCATTTTCCCTCATAACTGGTATTCTTGTATTGCTAAGTATTCAGTGCTTTGTGGGTCATCCCTCTTTGCTACCCCTTCCCCAGTCTATTAATTTAAATTTCTTCTAGGGTGAATTTCATTTAGGTAATTTATTTAACTGCATTTTGGCTAGTTTCCTGTTAGGTTAACTTGTATGACTTGTTGAAGTTAAGACTTCATTTGTTAGAGCATCTCAGCAGATTAATTTCATCAGCATTGGCAGCTACTAAAAAGAGGTAGGGAAAGGAAACATGGGAATGAAAGAAAAAGCTGTCCAAAAGGAAGAGGCAGAGGAGTGAACTTGCAGACATAATTAAAAGCTTTTTTCATCAACCCTTTGAGTATGACTTGCTTCCCACATTATAATGTTCTCAAAGATGAAGCATGCTGAGATTTTTCCTGATGAATGACGTTAGCCCACCAGCCAGATTTTATCAAGCCAGCTTTTTGGCTTTTCATAGGTTTCCTGTCTTTTTTGTTAGCTAAAAAGACTACATGGCACCGAAGAAAGAAGAATGCCTTTAATAAAAGTGTCAGTTCACTGCTATTTACACCTTCTGTCTCTGCATCCACCAGAATGAGGATCGTTCTCTGGAGAGGAGTATGATCCTCATTCTGTGTCACATTCAGTAAGTGGTGGTGTCTCCCTCTGTTGCTTTAAGTTCTCTTTCACGAATTACATGACGTCTCTGAAACATTCTGAAATCCACTGGTTTATATTATACACATTTAAGGAAGGCAGGTGCATCGTAAATGCAATGTTCTAACCAATTTCCTATTTATTTTTCTACTGCAAAGAGTTTACCTCTCCTTTTTCCATGCCTATTAGTAAACAAATTTGTTCTGGAAAAATGGCAAAACATTCAGTGTTTACTGGGCCTAAACATATTATTCCTGCCTCCCCCACAAGCTATGTCATTCCAATGAACCGTGTACACACTGTTTGGCAAAAACAATTATAGCACTTGTTTTGAATTTGTTGTAATTGTCAAAATGGGGATGTTCCCATTGAAATCCTGATAGGAAAAGCGAACTTTTTTTTTTGCTACCTTGAACATTGTGTTGGAATTCCCTTAACTTTACACATTTGTGATAAGTTGCCTCCTGTTCTTTGCCTTCAGTAGGACTCCCCACATTGCAGGTGGAGTTCTGGTGGTCAGCACTTGGTTTCACCCATTTCTCATGAGAAGCCCTATGTTATTGACCACCAATTTCTCAGGGAGGCTCAGTTTTGGAGGCTGTTGGTTGTATATTCCTGTGTCACTCACTGGTGGTCACTGTTAAGTAACTTTTCCCAGTCCCACTGTCAGGTTTTTTGTCCCTTCAGTTTCTGTTGACCCTGGTGGGAGTTGAAGATGTTCAGACAATCACAAGACTGGAGGCAGACTGAGTTGGCAGTCTGTACAGTATTCTCTGTGCTATCTAATTTGAGCATTTAAAGGCCAGGAGCCTGAATGATATTTAAAGTGAATTAACTGTTTTGCAGATCATATATCAGTTTCTTTTCAAACTCTTTTCCTGTAGAAAAAAGTTCAATACTTGTTCTGACACATGATGATTCTAAGAATCTGTCTCAGTTCCCTAGGTTGCAGAGCCTGACAGAAGTAAATGTTGTCTTGAAGTCTTAGATACCAGTATGGGATAGCTTTAGCAGGCACTCTGGGAAGATCTGTTTTGCCTGGTATCTGGTAGATACATCATATTAACATCCAGGTTAAAGAAAGAGAAAGCAAAAACAGAGTATGAAGGAAATAAAGAAATGCAGAGTGGAATATTATTCTTTTTTTCTCTCAAAGGGATTGGCATTCGAGAAGTTCTATTAACCAGTGGATGCCCTGCGGCTGAAACAAAATGTATTATCGGTGTGGAGGAATGTGAGGGGCCAGTAGACTGTGGATGTAAGTGCAATGCTGTGATACAGTAATCTAGAGCAAATAAATCGATTCAAAGGAAACATCCTTATTTCTGTTAGTGTAGTGGAAGTGGAATGAAGTGATTGCATTCCACTCTCCAATTACCCTGCTAAGCAATCCACTAACATTTCAGATCTTGTTTCTGTACTGATGTGCACTTGATTTCAAGTCCTTTTAAAATACTGTTTATCTGCTGTGATTTGTTCTAGACATTAGAAAAAGCAAAAAGTATTTTCAGTAATTTTAAGGGAAGGGATAATTTCCAAGTAACATTTTTTGGTTTGAAGAGTTACAAATTTTATGATCTATACTGAAGTGTTTCGTAGAATTGATGACATACCTATTAAAAATTCCTCCAACAGGGGGAATACCAATTTCTAAGGGCCCTGAGTGCGTGAAGATGCTTTGTATTTATATACCTCCTGAAAATCAATTTAAATACATTTGGAAGAAGTTAATTCAAAACCAGGTGAGTAATTGAACCACACTTTGTGCAGAAAAAAATGCATACCGCATGTATTTACCTCATGGTCTGTTTGAATTCTACAGACTTCTGGGCAGATTACTTCTTTTGCTGTCATAATACAAAATAGCCCTGATTTCTCACTGACGAGTTTGTAATACAAGGACTCACATGGTTTTGCTGCTTTTTGAAGCTTCAGTTTCCTGTTTATGTGAGGGAAACAATAATTTTAGAGAGTAGTATTTACTGTTATTTCAGAAAAATGGGGCATAGTGACTGGTGACTGCATACACGTCATCAAGTCACTACCATGTTACCCTTCCCAGTTGTTCAAGTAGGAGGTGCTGCAGAAATGGGAGGAATTTTCCCACAGCCAAGAGGTCCTGACAGGTTGAAAGCTGTTGGAGTAGAATATGCACTTTTCTGTGCAATTCATCTTTGCAGATCTATATGAAAAAATACAGACTTTTTTAAAATTCGTTTGTTTGTTTTTCTTTTCTATGTTGCCAGACATCACGTACTCTTCCTAATGATACATCTGTTGTGGAAGTTTGCAGAGGTAACCAATCGGTTACTTACCAATGTGAAACTCGAAGAAAAAAAGGAAGCGCCATTGCTTCTGTAAAATACACAGTCCATGCAAAAACTGGTAAGCTCATAGAGATGCTTACTGCCTTCTGGTGAGATGGCCTTGTGTTTTTCATGTAGTACTCAGTCTTTGTAAGATTACAAGTCACCAGTAGTATATGGGCAGGAGCCTGTGTGCTGTGGTAATGACTGTCATGAAATGCAGGCCAATAAAAGGGACATATAAAAGGAAATGACAGAATGGGAATGAAGAGGTTCCTTGTAGTAGGACTGAGTATTTCCTTCATCCTTTCTAAAAATTTATGCTAAAATAAGGAGCATTTCCTATTACCTGCTTATTTTTTACTTCACCCAGGCTGGTCAACGCAGACTTATTTTTGCCTCACTAAGCCGCATAGCACTAGCAGCACAGGTTCTCCAGTTAAGTCTCCTTTCCACTTCAGTACTGAAGCAGGAAAACAGCCTTTTGGGTTCATCTTTTAGTGGCTGTCTAGAGTTTGCTTATGCACAATGGATTTAGCAAAGTTTAACATTAAAAAGAATACATCATAAACCAGTTCGCCAGTACTATCTTTCTCATATCCTCTGCTAATGGTATTTTTGCTGCCTTCATCAGGAAAGGTAGCAGTGTGCTGATTTTCTCAAATCATGAGAACAGCTGCATGGAAACTCCATCTTACCTAATCAGAGAAAATGTGAAAGTGCCTTACTCATCAAAAGTGCTGTTGGTTTGTTTTTTTTGTTTTCCCGAAATAATGTATATTCAGGTCTTATGCAAAATTATGGCAGATTAGCAAGAAAATATCCTTGGGATTACCCCTCCCTGTCTTTCCCCCCTCCATTTTCTTTACCTAGGTAAAACTATCTGGCCTGGGAACTCTGCTTTTTTTTGCTCTCTCTTTAGAAGATAAGCTAATTCCTGTATCTCTGTTGAGGTAATTTCTGCCATTGGACAGTAATTGAAATTTGTTCATTTTCTAAATCCATCTGGAGTCACAAAGCACCCAAAGCTTTTTTTCTTTTTCCTTCTCCCACTATTCAGTCTGTACATTCCTTTTTTTGCACAGGGGAAACTTCCTTTTTGAGACTTGAATTAGCAGAGCACATAATCTGTTTTAGGTTTAAGCATGCAAATGGTCCCATTGATTTGAGCCTGACACATCCTCAATGGGAGGACTCACACACTTGTGTTTAAGCTGTGACTTCATGGTCTTGGTGAAAAGCGGTCAGATGAAACCTTCTCAACAGACATACCCACTGAGAACTTCTTACAAGGGATGAGATTTGTTGTTTCAAAAAAACATTTACAGCTATACAGAAATCTGAGGAAAACAAGCTCTAAAGTTTTTTTGAGTATGAAGGGAACGGTTCGTTCTGCTTAGTAATAGATCAGTGTCCTATGGCTTTGTACAGAGGTCTGTAGATGCCCAAATGAGTTTCTGGGCTTTAATTCCCAAGGTGTGACATTGTTTAGACTTCAGAAATTATTAACTCTTAATTAGGTACATAGAAGAAGTTATCAGTTGAAATTTTGGTTGAAAATGTGTCAGGACTTTCATCATACAGATGGAGTTCTGCTCACTGTGGATGGTCAGAGCCTAGCCAGATGAGAAGACTCCATTTACTTTTCCAACAGGATCAGAAGGAAATACTTAAGATCCTTCTAATAACTTGCGTTTGGGTATAGACTTTCTCAGCTGGTGCCTGGTATTTTACAGAGTTTCTCTGTTCTCTGGAAGCATGTCATGCTGTATTGTTCAGACCCTGAAAAGGGGTAATGTTTCTGCACGTGGTAAAGTGTTGCCTTTTCTAGTTCCTCATTAAAAGACTTTTCAAAATGGGGATTGGGGAATTCAAGACAAGTTTATAACCCCTGTCAAGAAAATTTTTTTTTTTTATTTTATTTTTTTTTTTTTACTTCAGAAAATCTAAGACTTTTTGTTGAGTGAACAACATCTGTCATCTATCTCTCTGGTATCCAAGCTGAAAGGTAAACAAGGGCAGAATTGCAAAATCAGTATCAGAAATAGGTCTAAAATCTCCTTTTCTGGGTAATCTGCAAGGCTGAACTGGGTTTTTCCCAACATCCAAAGCCAGTCATTTCAAGTCAATGCAGGTAGGATGGGTGTGTAGTGAGCTCACCGATGGCTGGGTTGAAGCCAGCTGGAACCATACATGTCTGGCACAGGGCAACCCCGGCTGCTTTTCACAGTGGGCACTGGCACGTGGTGCAACAGGTATAGGTTTTGGGAGGTGTATCTGAACCAGCTGAAAGGTCAAATCAGTTTTAGTCAGGAAGGAGCAGGTCCTCTCTGTTACCTCCTAAATTACATTTTTTTTTTTTTTTTTTAATCCAGCTGAAGTGATTCTGTCCATCTCTTTGCCTCACTCATGTCATAGAATTATAGAATAGTTAGGGTTGGAACTGACCTTAAGATTATCTAGTTCCAACCCCCCTGCTATGGGCAGGGACACTTCCCACTAAACCATGCCACCCAAGGCTATGTCCAGCTGGCCTTGAACACTGCCAGCGATGGAGCATTCACAAGTTCCCGATAACCTTAAGTTTGTATATTTTGTCTTTCTTATCATCTAAATCACTCCTTTCACTACTCCACAGAGAAACATTTCTTCATGCCAGAGCTATATGATGGGGGAGGGAAAGTGGACATGTTTGCTCTGTGGCTGGCCTTTTTTTGTTTGCACTTTCCTAGGGAGAAATCTTTGAAGTTGCTAGCAGAGCTAAAAATTATCAGTGCAGCTGATAAGGGACAAATGCCTTTGCTTTTGTCTCATCCTTCCTCCTCTTTCCAGTGCTCTGATGTTTTGCCTGCATGAACAGCAGTGGCCAGATTCAGCAGCAACGTCTGCAAGCTGCAAAGCCACCACTTGAAAATACATAGCATGACACTTTCCATATCAGATTTTGAGGCGTGAGGGGGAGGAAGGAAGGAATGTTACAAAAGGGCAGCTAAAACCTCACAGGAATTTGTGCGTATTTGACGTGTGGCAAAATTTTGCATGAGTTAATTTTAAATTATGCATGGAGTACTTCATGCCTCCTTTACCAACTGATCTCTACGCTTCTTGGTGACCTTCTGATAAACAGTCATAATGACCTTTTGTGTAAGTGGTCTTTAGTAATTTGGCTCTTCCTTTTGTTTCAGAACTGTTCAGACTTATGGGTTCCCTTTGTCTTTTATAGCAAGAGAAATATTGCAGGGGAAAAAAAATTATTTCCATCAAAAATTATTGGTATCTCTGCAAGGAAAATCCCAGCTTTTTAATAACTGACTTGTCTGTACGTCCTTCTTACTAAATCACTGCCGTGAAACACGGAGGGGTGTTATTTCACACTCATGCCTGTTGTATTTTTCAGTGTTTTATGAAGACTCTGGAGCTGAAAGGCCATTTATTCGTATTTACTAATAATAGTCCTGTGAGGAGGGAGGGCTCTGCAAGAGAGAAATGCAAGAGCAGAGAAGGTCCTCATTAAGATGCTATGTGAAGGGTATGAACCTGCTGAGGTCCCAGCTGTGCTCCAAGCTCCACACTTCTCATGAATGAGACAGTTGGGGGTGTGTGCTCATGGTGCTTCTGTGGAGGAGATGGAGGCAATAGCATTTCTGTGTCTCAGAGGCTGTTCTAGCCCCCATCTTTCTTCACTTCTTGCTGGTGACTTCAGAGCCAGATCTTCCTTTTGACAGAAAATTCACATTCTATAACTGGTTACTGTACAAAGAGTACAGTAATCAGCATGGCCAGGTTGTCTGTGCATTTGCACAGAAATGAAATGGGAACTCCCAATACTCAAGATAAAAAGCCTAGATTTCCTCTGTATGTATGCAGTTCTGCTCTCACATTAGCATATATCCATCCATTTTTATTACATAGAAAAAGGCTTATAGATAATCTAGAAGGAAAAGAAATGCTACTCATCAGCATTATATTAAGAAAAAAAAAACAAAACAAACAAACAAACAAAAACCAAACCAACCCAAAACCCAGAGTCTGCAGAGGCAAAATCTCACTCCTTTCTGCCAAACTAGTACATATTTTCTGTATCTGAAAATGGCTGGAAAGAGCTCCTGTTGGCTGCTGGACTGTATAAACAATTGTTGAGTGTCTCTTTGTAGATGGACAGTCAAATGGTCTAGGAGGAACTCCAGCTCTTGTGAAAAATCCAGAGGAGGATGAAAAGGAGCAGTGCTTATGGCAGAAGTAGTGAGTTTCCCTTGGACAGAAATGGTGCTGAAAAAGCAGATGTTCCACTTCTCTTGATGTACATAGAATCACAGAATCATAGAATCATAGAGTGGTTTGTTTTGAAAAGGGACTTGAAAATCATCTAGTTCCAGCCCCCCTGCCGTGGGCAGGGACACTTACTACTGGACCATGTTGCTCAAAGCCCCAGTCCTTCCTGGCCTTGAACACTGCCAGGAACTGCTCACATATTAGGGATATTTTTTTACAATGTAATCGTGGAATATATATATATGATGGTGCTTTTTTTTGTCATTCTTTATAGTGAAGTAGTCACAGACCCACAGTGGGTGGGCTGTAGGCTTCAAGCTGAAAGTCATTGAACTAGACTTCCCATCTTTCAAAGAAGAATTCTTCCTAGTTTCATTAAGCAAAGTAGATTTTCAAGTTAAAAAAAAAAAAGTTGCTGTAAATCATCTTTGTAACCTTAGCTGGAAGCTGAATGTGTTTTTAAGACACATTCTGGCTGTGGCAAAAGCCTCACTGACTAATTGGAGCATTGCCTGGATTTTAGGAGTGCAGTCGGGGCTTAAAAGCGCACCTGATGTGAATCAGCCTTTGCTCATTGTGAACCAGCTTATTGGGAAGCTGCTTGCATTTTAAACACATGTGTTTACTTGGAAGGCATCCTCTCTGTATTAGCAGGTTGTCTCTTAGGCAGCTTTGGTTCTTACTATTGGAAGTATTACTAAAAAGAGAATTTGAGTAGATAAGTTGTGGATAATATAAAACTTGATTTTCTTGTCAGCAGGCTTCTGTTGCAGCCTGTGAAAAGAGGTATTCTTAGAGCTCCAAATTCACATCTTGCAGGGAGAAAATATATTACATTAATGAAATTGCAAAATCAAAGACAATTTGCATTAACCTCCATCCCCTACAACTGCATGTAATTCTAAAAAGACAGTCCAGTCAGTGAAGTGAGTTAGTCTGAAAGCAGGTATTTCTACACTATATGAGTATTCAGACCTAACTATCTATGACATTCTCAGCCAGTTGACCATTCTTACCTCTTGTATCTTGCAGAAAGATCAGGAAAATCCTATAGATGATCTGTGGATTAAGAATATCAAAATGAAAATTCAGTGATGCGGGAGAATGAAACTCAAATGATGCAATGGAAGAGTTGCTTAGATACTACAGTGATGACAGTGGCACAAGACCTTATATAGAAGTAGAAATGAAATAGAAATAGAAATGTTTTTTCTGCAGTCATTCTGCTACACAAAATTCCTACCGGTGTGAACATTAATTTTGCATATCAGTTAGCAATTAGATAGCACCTTATAGTTATAGACACTATATGAGGAAAAATGAATGAAAAATTAGTGTTGACTTGTGTAAAATTGTCGAAGCTGGAGGGATCTGGATAGGTGCCTGATGGCTCATTGTCTTGATTGAATATGGCTGAACAAAGTAGGTCAATTAAATTTCAGCACAAGGTGGCTGGGCTTGATTTCCAGGTGGTTTCTACCCAGTTTAAAAAAACAAATGGAGGAAGTTGGTTGCCCATTTTCAGCAGTTTTCACTCTTCTTGGGCTGTTTAGAGTTGTCTCCTAACTGGTGTGTCTGGTCTTAGAGAAACTGCTTAAGTATTGTCAGGGCCCTCAGTTTCCTTAGGTACATGGTTGAACAGGCTGCAGCATTACAAAATGCATTTTTACTGGATATCCTTGCTACATTTTTCTCATCTTTATGCAGCTGCTCCTCACTGTATGTTTCTGGGCCATGCAGAAAAGCTCTTTCTGTACTCAGTGGTTATTTGCTTTAAATAAAGGCTTTGCAGACCTAAGCAGAGATAGGGAAATGAAAAGCAGCACTTAAGTCCTTGAATCTGGTCTTTTGTTAGCATAGTCTCTTTTGGCTTCATTATTATCATTATTATTGCTGCAATTACCCTTGTTAGAATTCTTCTGTAGCACAGTGCTACCTTGGTGCCTCAGCCCTGGGTGGCTAAGCACCTGGTACCAGGCATAGAACAAAGAAATCACCTTGCCTCCAGTGGCAGATAGCTTGGTAATTCTTCTGTCTTTATCATTCCAGCATCTTTTGTGACCATATCTTGAAGTCTTAGATTAAAGCATTTCTTAAAGTAAAAATATTGTTACATTGTCATTTGCAACATGTACCAAATAAATACATTTCCTGCAATTTTTTCCTTGTCTTTAGGAATTGCATTTCTTTGAGATTCATGGCTTGATCTCCGTTTCTTTGCATCTTTCTTGTTTAGATATGCCTTTACAAAGAAGATATAAAATATTACCTTTTTAAATTTTGCTGATGTAGTAAAGGCATCATGAAGGTCATGAAAGATGTCAGGCCTCAAGACCTGCTCTTTTTCAGTCTTGTCTGTCAGGTAAAATGCCTGATTCATTTGAGAATTTGAACATAATAATGACCATGTATTTCTTTTCTTCAGAAATACAAGCAGAAGAGCCAAAGAGAATACAAACAGGGCAGTCAAGAAAAATGACAGATGCCATTCTGATCTTTTGCCTTGTAATTGGAATCATTGTGGCTGTTGGTGTGTTCTCTACCATGATCTTCATAATTCTTCATTGGTAGGTGGACAGCATACAAAGTGATTTATGTTTTATTTGGTCAAAATATGGTATTACTGCTGACAAGCATGACCTGGGTGATTTGTTTTAAGTTTCTTGGTAATTTAATATTTGTGTCGCCAGTAGTGAAAACGGGAGGAAGCTTTTTGGAAATTAAAAAATGTACTTTGCAAAGCAGTTACAGCAACTGTGGATGGGAAGGGAATGATTCAGAGCAATTTATGTAAACCTGCTTAAAGGTATGTTTTTGTTTAATTCTTTTTTCCACTTAAGGGGTGTCATAAAATCTCTTTGGAAACCAAAATCTGGGCAAGACAATCAAGAGAAGCTGATCAACAAAAGGTCACTGCATAACCTGGAATAAATAGCCCCTCCCTCAAGGTCCAGAGTTGCCTTTCAAGAAATCGGAGTCTCCTCCTGCAGCTACAGTGTTCTTACCATCTGCAAAAGCCATAATACAAAAAGTGGCAGAGCCACTTGCATAATGAACAGTAGACAAAAAAAGTATTGATATGTAGAAACATGATATAAAGATTAAAATATGTTTGAAATACTGGTTTTAGGATATACTTTTTGCAGTTCATTCACTGTCTTGAATTATTGGTCTATAAGTGAAATGGGCAAACATAGTTGCATTTTAAGGTGGATGCCATTCCCCAGGTAGTGTAATGGTGTGAGCACCTCTGAGTGAGAGAAACAAGGCCAGATTTTTGTGAAGAAGTTGAAAATGATATATTTAACATGTCTTAATTTTCTGAAGATGTTAACCTAGACTAGGTGAAACTAGGCATATAGGCTAGGCAGAGCCTATTTTTTGTAATGTACTCTTCACTGATCTTCAAGCACAGCATAGTAATCACTGTAATCCAGTTTCTTCTTGACATGTGGAAGGATGTGTAGTGGTAGGGAAGATCATTGGAGGGGAAGATAATTGCTTCATAATTTTCATTATATTTTTACCTGCACATTTGCACACATAACCATTTCTGCCATTAAGGGGACCAAAAAAGTGAACAGAAGAGTAGCCCCATAAGGTCAAACCAAGGATTCATCTACCTCTGTACTCAAAACCCTGGGCAAAAAAAGGATGTCTAAGGAAGAGAACAAAAACCAAGAGAAGGCTGTGTAGGATGTTTTCCACACCTGTTCCTTCAGATTCCAAACATTTTCAGGTTTTGCAAACCAGGTGCAATTTCTAAGCAGTTAGCAATCTCAAATAGATTTCTTTCCCTTGTCTTTGTTCAGCATTCCCTTTTCTCTGTGTCAGCTTTTGTCGCATAAAACATCCTATAGCAGGGAGATTCACAGCACAACCGTGTCTTTTGTCCACTTGAAGCCACTTCCTGCTAGCTTCATTTGTCACACCTTACTCCTGGAAAAGGCAGTGAGCTGTCAATCCAAACTGATCTCTACCTGAAAAGCACTGTCTTTTAGACCTCTAACATATTTCCTGGTTATTTTTTTTCTGGACTGAAAAGGGCAAAATTACTTAGTTATTCTTCATCCTGATACTGTACAATATCTCTGACCATCCTTGCTGACCTTCTCTAACATTCCTCTGTTACATTACTATCTTATTTATGAAGGTGCTGTCTCTTTATATAAATAAACATTGTTTGATGCAAATAAAGAATGTGACATGTTGAAAAATGGGCTGTGGAATGATTAAGATGTTTAATAGATTTTATTATCAAGATTTTCTCCTGAGTATAGTAGAAACTCTGAAAAGAGGCCAAATATTGAGCTCTTCAGGGTAGAGAATGATTCTCAGGAAAGAACACTGCAAAAGAATAGAAAAAAGAAAAGATAAATGTATTGGAGGTAGTAACTCATCCTTTCAAAGAACTCCTGTTCTCTTCAGATCCTCCATTCTGCAGATGTTCTAACTGCACCATCTGCACATCCTTAAAAAAGCATTATCATATTTTTCAGAGATAACATCATTTTGTTTGCTGTTTAGTGAAAAGATCATTTACGTTTTTGCAAATAAACCATCTTATTCAAAAATGATGTGCACTTAATTCTATAAAAATATCTTTTTTAAAAAAGGAAATTATATTTTTGGGAAGAGGATCATTAGCTGTGTCATTTTATATCATTAGGTGGCCAAACTTAAAAGTCTTGCAACATTAAGAAGAAAATGCATGGAGAAGGAAAAAGCAGACAGTAAAAATTCTGCAGTTGGCAAAACCATCTTATATGTTCAAGGGGAGTGTTTTACCCCATGCAATTGAAGACAGTGTATTGTGGTGAGTCTGGGATTAGGCCTGGAATACTGGTCTTAAAAATAGGCCAAATCCAGTTGTTATTACTCAGGAAAATATTTCCACTAAAAGTATGGTAAATATGAAGCCCTGCCATCAGCTCTGCAATTGAATTCTGAACTCTTGCTTTTGTGTTGTAATTAGTGTGAAGCCTAACTGAAGGAGAGAAAGAGGAAACTAGAATATTCTTTTCCATAACGATGCAAAAGTGTACTATTATACAACCAGTTTATATGTTAATAACGTTTGCAAAGAACATCCAATCTTACTTGGGTTGATATTTTAAGGGGTTTGAATTTCCCTAGTCTGCTGGCAAATCCAGCAAAAAGTAATAGGTACATAAGCAGAGTAGTTCAGAAAATGAATTTCAGAAACAGCAGAACTAGTCCATAGTGGTGAGTGTTGGGGGGCTTTAGGGTAGATCAAGGAGGTTTTGTTCTTTATTCACTTCTACTTTGTAAAATAGGATTATCTTCTGCTTTTTGCTTTTTTTTTTTTTTTGTTTTCTTATAACCTCTTAAAGCTACCTACGAAATAGGAAAAACATTCACTAGAAAATCTGGTGCAAAAACTGTAGCATAAAATACAGAAGAGTGCCTTGTTACTCAACAGATAGGATAAACAAGCTCTTCTGTTGTTGAAGTCTCAAGCAGAAACTCCAAGAAGTGAGGAAATTCCTGAAGTTAAGATTACTCTGTCCAAGCAATCATCACACAACCACTGTATTGTCACTCTCTCACCCTAAATATAAACTTGAATGAATAGCTTTTTTGTAGTAGATACAGTATAAAACACATAGGAATAGCAAAATCATTATTTTAGCACAACCCAGAGCAACCTTGCCTGATTTTTGATCCCATAATCTGAATAATATACATATTAGTTTGGTAATGGTGTGGACAGCCATGACAGACAAAGGACATCAAGAAGTAAGTGTTTTAACTGAGCATTTTTAAAGAGAGAGCATACTGTAAGCTGCTAGAACACTTCTGGCAAGAAGTAGTCATCATCTAGGATATATAACTTTACTTGATGAAATTCCTTTTATCTGCAGTGCCTGAGAAATGTAAAGAGTGCTTTCATTGTTACTCTCTGGTAGTGAGTAAATGAAGGAACCCAGCAAGATTTTATCTCTTTTTTTGACAGTTTCAAGTACAATATTTACTATTTCCTTCTGCTTGCTGACTGCAGTGGAAACATTATCTTTACTGATCACCTCAAGGTACAGAAGTATTTTTATTCATAGACCTTAGGCATGTGCCCAATTCCTATTTAAGCCAGTGTTATTTAAGTGAGAATCTGATAAATTTCTAAGGGGAGAATCACAGAAGAACTAGAAGGGACATAAAGGTCACATTAAAATATCTTCCTGATCTCAGGAGCCTGCAAGAACTTTTGGCCAATGCAGATTAGGCAGCCTTCCTAGTCTTCTCTGTAAAGTGGGATCCATACAGAAATCCCAGTGACCTGGGAGCTCGTAGATTTGCCCTTATTCAGATCACCTACACCACACCTTGGAGGGCCACCAAGCTTGATTCATCTGGCAGGAGACCTTTTCACCTGCCCTTGCTGTGCAGAGGACTTTTAGTATCTCCTCCCACTACTCCAGCTGCTGATTCCAGAATACGAGGTCTAGACAAAAGGTGAAAATCTCATCATGCTTAAATTTAAGCCTGTATTTAACATTCTCTCCTGAACTAACATGTCTTTGTACATGTGTTTAAGCAATTTCCTGAATCAGGCCCAAAATGACTGTGTCATCCCTTGCTTTCATTTGCTTTGCATTGTCTAATAATGCAGCATAATCTTGTGGGGTTTATTTTAATTTAATAGTATTTTAAATATTTCCCACCATTCTTGCATTTTTCCTTTCTTATTCTTCTCAAAAGAAAAATCTCTTTGGAATGCATATCTTGTCTATATATGATCCACCATCTGTCTCAGGAAATTTAGGATGCATTTGTATAGTTATTTAAATCTTGATGTATGTGCAGTTTCATTTATGTATGGTCTAATAGTATGTACCATAGAAATGATTTTTTTTCTTTGACATCTTTACTAACTCTTTTTGGAAATGAAATTTTTATGGTGAATTGCAGAGATTTTCATTATTTTTTTATAACTTCATTTAGTCAAACACACTTAACAAATAATAAGTACTCATGGTTTTTATTTCTTTGCTGCTATGTATACAGGAGAGAGATTGCCATAGAAATATGGTGGTTTTTTTTTTAACCTGAAGCTCTATAAAGTAAAATAAAGAAATGCTAGTTGAAAAGCTATTCAGTGCTCTATGATTGGTGGCAAAATTTCAGCACTGTGGAGCTATTAGAGGGAGAAAAAAAGCAAATAATTTGATTTATAGTTTTATGAATCAGAAAGCTGCAGCTAAATGTTAAGCCAAATGTACAGCATTTTGTATGGGATTAGGAAATAGAGCTCTGTGGTTTCCAGTTGTTTATCTATAAAGTGTAGAGATTGATTTTTCAGGAGCTGAGCATTCAGTTTCTTCTTCATTATGAAATCTCATTAGATTAGGCCAATATTGTTCACTTCTGATTTACTAAGTAAGTTTTTTACTCAGCTGCAAGGAAAAACTTTTGACTTAGAACTGGGTCAGAGTGCTCCAGCTGGAAAATCCATTATGGTGAGTTTTATGGTGATAATGCTACTTTAACAGGAAATTGTGTTTGTTGGCTGTGAAAAGATAACTGGAGAAAAAGCTTGCATGTCTGAAGCAATTAAACACCAAATCCACCATAGCTGCATATGGATAATTGGTTATTTAAAACTACTTAACCCACATGTCTCTTGCACTCTATCCTCATGCTCTTATAATCAGAAAGTTACTGGGCAAAATGGGAAGACCTGAGTCAGTTACATCTTCATTTTGAACTGTAGGCCCCTTCCCAAAGAGATTGTTTTGTAGTGTATGTGCCTACAAAGTCTTATAACACTATGTCCTGATCCTTACTGAGATTTCATGTTATCACAACATAAGAATTAAATAATAGTATGAAGTTGTCATGCAGATGAAGCAGTTACTATTTCAGGATAACAAGATGTTGTATAACACCTAGAATAACGGCAAATTGTTAAGTTCCCTTGATATTTGCATTGATACAATTTTCTGCCACTTATAACTGCCAAATTTTAGTCTTTAAGGCAGAAATTTTCCGTGATGAATATGTGATCCTCAGGCTATGATCTTTCCGGCTATGCAAAGTGCAGTCAAACGTTTTATTTTTTTGTGGGGGCCCACTCAGTGGAAAAATAGGCTGCTAATCCCATCTGGACCATTTCTCTTGCATTCTTACTTTCTGCTACATCCCAGTTTTCCCGTTCCCAGCAGCTCTTCCTTAGTTTGGTAAGACTAAGACTGGACAGGAAAGAAATGATGCTGTGACTTGGAGATGATGGAGGAGAAGTAGGAAAGAGCAAGAAGATTAAGACAGGCTGGGTGAGTATTTTGAGAGGGGCTGATGAGAGCAGCCTGGGAGGAGGGAAACTAGGAAGGGATCAAAGACTGGGAGTGCTAGAGAAGTGATCATGGAAGGAAGGCTAAGAAGGAAAAAGAAACCAAGCAGTGCTCTGAGTGGAACAAAGAAACTGTGCTTAGAAACTGGATGGGAATGGGGATAAGGAGCAGGTACTGTGAAAAGAGAGAAGCCTGTGAGCAGGATCTTCACTGAGGGGAAGAATGGGCTGGAGAGAAAGCCGGACAGGAGTTGTTGGGAACATGGGTAAGGAGGATGTTATTATGACACCCTGAGAGGCAAGAGAGATCGATCAAGCAGGGAGCCAAGCATGCTGAACATGAATATGGATAGAGGAAAGGCAGGATGAAGACATTGGAACTGGGGAATCAATCTGTGTCTGAATGCTGGGATAGGAGGGCTGGGGGTCTGGAGTGATGAAGAACAAAGCTGCAGGGAAAGAATAGGGCTGGATGGATAAGAAAGCAGAAACTGGGCTGAGACTGGAAGTCACTGGCACTGGAAGAAGGTGCTTTCCTGGGAGACATAGGTCTGCCTTTCCTTTTACTGAGTAAATGGATCTGGAATGGGGTCTTTAGTCACTGTACAACTGAGCACAACAGGAGCTTAGTTTATAAAGAGGGTAGTCCATTAAATTGCACATTAAGTGCTTTTGGGTGCCTTATTACCTCTCTCTTTG
Source organism: Forpus xanthops (assembly GCA_032466535.1). NCBI lineage: Eukaryota > Metazoa > Chordata > Aves > Psittaciformes > Psittacidae > Forpus > Forpus xanthops. The sequence continues at coordinate 38,741 of JASSUY010036542.1, forward strand.
CTGGAGACCTCTCTTACTCCCTTGCCTTCTGACTCATATAAAATCACATGATGTATGCATCTGGGGAAGCGCTCCTCTGCCTGGGGCTAGTGCTGGTCCAAACTGGGTAGATGCTTCATATTATATTAAATTCTAAAGTGTGTGAAATTTATGTTTCATCATTTTAAATAATGAAAAATCCAACTTTTTCTACAAAGTTGTAGCTCTGTTGCTTTATCTTTCTCCCTTCAGGACAAATAAAATGAACAAAGGTCCATTATCGTGATCCCTCCAGTCTTTCTTTTTCCTTCTCTTTCTGTTCAAGCATTTTTACATGGAGAGGGTACAGAGTGGCAAAAGAAAGCCCAGAGACCTCAAAAAGTTTCATAAGTTAAAATATAAAAAGTGAAAATTTAGTCTCATTTTCATAGTTGCTCATGGTTTTTATAAAGCATGTCATGGTAGGTGTATTCAGGCATCACTTACAGGAGCTCTTGGCCATCAGCTTTGGTGGCTTTTGTTCCTAACTCTTAACCCTCATGATAAAACTTCCTTGAAAATCCTGGAAAGGACTTACATAATCCTTCAGTTATGTCTTAAAAGTTCAACGTGTGTTTGGTAAGATTGGTTCATCAGGAAGTGGCACATCAGACCTTAGCTGAGAAATAACTGTATCTCTGTCTCTGTCAGTCTGATTCACAGTGTTGCTTGAGATGTGAACAGTATTGCTAGGCTTTTCCAATGTGAATGAAAACACATTAAATAGGAAGAAAATGGAAGGATCAGAACACAGTGTGAAATTCCCTCCTTCCCTCCTTTCCTCCTTCCATCTTGTTCTTTTTTACCTTCCTTCTTTGTCTCTTTCCCCCTCATTTTCCCCCCCTTCCCTTTTCGCATTCTCCTTCCTTTCACTTTCTTTCCCCCTTTTGTCCCTTCCTGCACTCCTCTGTCCCTCCCTCCCTCCATTGTTCCTGTCATAAAGTATTGACTCTGGGTAAAAGGAGGCAGCTTTTAAAATCAAAATTGACATAGGGAAAAGTACAGTGTCCTGCTACGTCTCAGCCTCAGTTCTGAGGATACCAGGGTTATCAAAGGATATCTTTGAAAGCACCAAGTTAGCTCAGAAGTTTGGGTCAGCTCTCATAGGTATCAGTGAAAAGTCAGGTCATGATGACTAAAACTGCTTTGTAACAATAGTCTCAAAGTAATAATCAAAGTGTGCTTCTTTGCTTTGAAAACTGTGGCTAAGCTCCTGGGCTATGCTTTGGGACCTGTGTGCCACTGGATGCTGGCAGAGCATGGATGTTGGTGGAGGGCGCAGAGCACAGCTAGTGGGAGCTAGGCAGCATCTGCTACTCCTTGGGGTCTGTAACACCTCCTAACTGCTGTTTGTTCTTGGGCCAGTGGCGAACTTTGCTGGAAAACCAAAAGAAAGAGCTTGTATCAGAGTCAGCATTAATGCAGATGGAAGCACTTGAGGAAAGCTTATGGCTGCTAGGCCCCCAGAGTTCACGGAGGCAAAACATTGCATTAATAAGGTTTGAGTCCAAACTATTTCCTGATAATAAGGAAGATACTGGAAGGCTGTGCTGAGCCTCAGTAGCTGGGAGACCCCAGCTGCAGAGGGAGGAGTATGGTATGACTGGCACCAGCCTGTAGCTGGACACGTTGATGCCTGTGCCAAGCCCATGCAACTGGCGTCTGGCCATCCAGGGGGACTATAATCCACACAGGTGGCTTTTAAATCTTCGGAGAATAAGCTTCACTACCACTAACTCACACCCTCTTGTCCCCCACATGCTGCTCTTAGGGCTCAGATTTACAGGCTGTGGCTGCAGACCAGGCATCCTCCCTCCTTGGGCACTTCACCCCAAGTTGATGATGACCCTGTGGAAGGCACCACTTTCTGGGGTCATGAGTGTTACCTTCTCACCCCAGAAGTTCCTGCTGCCAGACCAGGAACATCACTGGCAGTGTCTATGCTAAAGAAACAGCACCTTTATTGAGATTTCAGTGAGATACTGTACGTGCACACCTGGGTAGTATGGGCACAGAACAGGCATCACCTGTGTGATGAGTTCAGTTTTCAGTGCTTGCGCTAGGTACGCCTTCTGCTTTGGCTTTCTATTTCTGATAGGTAGGTGTACTCTTAGGGCTTTTGCATGGACAACCACAGGCTGGAGTGGAGCTGGCCAGGCCTCATTTCACAACCCCACTTCCTCACTGGGAGTGTTTTCCTAGATGAACCCTCTGCATAGTGACTGCCCACAGGGCTAGAAACTTCCTATTGCCCAAATCACCACCTTGTGCCTCAGATGCCATGCAGAAGGGCATGCCAAAAGCTTCAGGTAGCCAGCAGTCCTGGTGACCTGGTGGGTGCAAAGGACTGCAGAGTGCATTCATGAAGTTTTCCCCCTGCCTGTCAACTCACAGGAATTAATGCACTCTAGAAGACAGCAGCTGTGTCAGAGCAGCACCAAAGAGCTACATGATTGAAATCCTGGTAGGATAAACACTTGTCAGATAGCTCACACTAATCAGTATGTGTCATCTAATAACGACAGAACCTGCCATGAGACATGGACTCCAATCCGTGAGACGTTCACCTTGGATTTACAAAAAACCCCATGGCACCAGCAGTTGGGCTTGTTGCATTTAATGTGAACTACACCTCTGAAATTCTTGGCTTACCTCTCTCTGCGTGTCAAGGCAATTAATATATTTCTTTTTAATTTCAGAGTGGATTGGTTCACATATACATAGCAACAAAAACTGTGCCAACAGAGTCACATGGCAGGAAATAGAATGTTAACTTGATCCTGGCTGTGCTTTTTATGCTTAACAAGAGAAAATCAGGAAATATGGAGAGTGTTGGATTAAATTTGGAATTTCCTGCCCCCTTACTGTTTGTTGTCTTGAAGATAACACCATCTAAACATGCAGGGTCTTAGAAATTTAATTTCCTTTTTCTATTTCCTAGCTCTTATTGCTCAGGCTTCCAGGCTTCTATTGTGACTCCTCTTGAAGTGGAGAACTCTTGTAATTCTGAGTGTGCTTTCTGATTCACACTGCATTTAGATTCCTCTTGTTCAATTCCACTTTTCTCCCAAGCAAAAGCTCTCTGTTCCTGTATGTGGAGTCAGCTTGTGGCGCTAGAGGGAAGGCACAGAGGGGAGAATTTGTTGATACTGCCAAACCTTTTGTATTTTCCTTTTCATTTTTCTTTCTGTGCTCCGACAGGGCACATCAGCAAACCTTACCTAAGGCACGTTTGATCTTTATGTCAGATATGCTCTGCAAGAGCAAGAAATCCTCTTTCTAGAGGCCAGAAATAAACCACGTCTTGTCATTGCATCATGAGACCAATAGGCACAAGTACAGATGCTTTCCTGTGATGTGACTGAGCAAATTGGTGTCATTTCCAGATGCTAACAACTCAGTGGAGGAAGGACCTTTGTCTGTCAGGATTTTGGCTGCGGTCGTGTCCTTGCTGCCCTTGCTTTCTAGGGGCTGGCAGTTGCCCACAGGCCAGGCAGCTCACTTTCCATCTCACAGTGGATGTGTCACAAAGAAAGACCCGCAAATTCAGAGGGATTCTGGCAGGGGACCTGCTCACTCCATCCAGGCCTCTTTAGAAGGTCAGCATTTACCCTTGCTTGGTTAAAATACAATATCCAGAGATAGAAAAGTGTCTGCTGTCCTCACACATTTGTCTTACAGCCTGTGCCTTCTTGTGCTGGCTCCTTCAGTGCTTCAAATCTGCACAATGATTCCCATCATTAGATTTTCTTATATGAGCCATTGTTTTTCTCAATGCTAAAAGAGCATCACCTATTCTTTCAGTGTGGCCTGCCACTTAAAATCTAAACCAAATTAAATAGCTTGATACATGTGGAAATTATTTCCTAATAATGGGCATGTATTCTTGTTTATCATTTATGTGCATATAATTCCAGTAGAAATTAACATCTTAATGAAACCTTAATATAGAATAAATTTTTTAATGAAATTGCAATTGTGAATATGATTTGGTGCTCCTAGCAAACCAAGCATAATTAGATCCAGTTTAATAGTGTGCAAAACTAGTAACATATGAAGAATGTCCTCTGAAAACATTCCCGTGATGACACAAGATCATCAGAAGAAGCTGGACTTACTTTTCCCAAGGTCCTACAATACAGATCAGGTTGAGATGCTGTTGCAGTTATATCATGTTGATCCCATTGGTGAGATAGATACTCAAGCATTTATTTGCAGAAAGCCTGTGCACTGTGAACCTTTATTTGCCTTTTCTTGCCAGGGGATTTTACCCCTTGAGCAAGGGATGAAACCTCTTTCAAGCTTAGATTTCAGGAAACTCAAAGCTCAATGAGAAATTAAGGTCTTGTTTGGTTTGGGGATTTTGCCATATTATATCCATTATGTCCAGTGGTGACAGCCGCTGATGGGGCTTTGTCATTCTTGTCCCCAAGCGCATACAGGCAGAGGTGCTATTTACACTGGTGGAGATTAGCCAGCCCCAAAATAGGAGTAAATTGCACAAATGCAAATCACAGCTTGCTGTGCCTTGCTGACTTATGTCCTTGCTCATGGCAGGGGGGTTGGATTAAATGATCTTTAAGACCCTTTCCAGCCCAAACCATTCTGTGATTCTGTGACTTGCAGAAAAAGGTTTCACCAGTACCAGTATGCTGGCTCTGCAAGTGGAGCATTTCTCCAGGACAGCTAAAGGCTACTGGCTAGCAGGTGTTTGGATGCAACATGCGACACCTAAAGCAGAGCAGTGGAGAGGGCAAGTAAGCCCTGCTTTGGAGTGGCTTGATGCATAAATGGTCCATGTGACTCATATCCCACCACCTTGCCTCCGAGAGTACACAGAAGCCCCTGCAAAACTTCTGATAAGCCTATGCCCAAGATCTGAGTATAGCAAAGCTTTCATGGCTTCTGCCCAGGGTTTTGTTTTATTCTTTTTTTTTTAATGAAATAATCATCCAGTTCTGCACAAATCCACACCAGGCAGATCAGAAAAGAACTGAAATGGGAATCCTTTCTGGATGCCTTAAGAGCTTAGGGGCCATTAGAGGCACTTTAGCAGGCTTTGGCCAAGGTTAAACCAGATGGCCTTTTTCTTTCTAAGACCCATTTTGCCATGGCCTCACAATTATTTGTACATCAGGACTCCCATTTTCCAGTGTGGCTGCATACAGCCATTTTTACACACCTAATTAAGCCCAGAAACATGAGTTTAGTGTTCTAGTGATGACAGAACCACCTCATAATCTTTAGCACTTATGTACACATGAAATGGTGCATACAACATGAAAGCTGTGTACACACATTAAGTAATTCATCCTTACAATAACTGCCAGAGGGAGAGAGGCATTAGGTAGAAAGCTTATCCCCATTCTTGCGGCAAGTCACTGGTAGAGCCAGGGTTAAGCAATGTGAGGTTTCAGTGCCAAGCTTTGTGCTTCATCTATAGTTCACTTCTCTATGGTGGATGTATGTAGCAGCTCATATGTTATTTGGAACATTTCCTACTCCAAGACATTCTCCTTGTGGGAAGCAGCTACGAGTCCACATGAACAAAATATTCAGTAAAAATAAACTATCATTCCTCATATTGGAGTGACTGGTGCTCTGGAGGAAAGGCAACACAACACAGACCAGCATTGCTGCTGGAGTTGCTCATGACACTAGCAACACTCACAGATGTGTTGTGACACCAGGAGGCCATGCACCCACAGATCCCAGCAGTGAGAAGGGGGCACACGAGTACAGGAGCACGGGAGAGCATGGCAAAGAGGAGAAAAACCCCAAACAAGATAAGCATGGAAGCTGTGTCAGTGGCTTTCTGCTCTGCTGGGCTCACGACCAAAGAGTACAGTCCTACCTTGGTTGCCATCCTACTTGCTGTCATGATCAAATTCAATTATCTTTCACCAAAAATAACATAAAAAGTGACCCCCGAATCCCTCTCAAATCATGAGGGGTCTGAGAATAGTGGGAGCTCCCTTCCCCCTCCTTCAGCCTTCAGCCAAAATGAGCAAACTAGAAAACTGAATTTCTCTGCAGCCATCCTGTAGCTTTATGATGAGGATGCATCCTCTTGCGTGATATTATTTGCACGGTTCAGTTCTGTGTCATATGCGTTGGCTTTTGTTTGTCTCTTCCCCTGAGCAGTGAGGTGTACGACACCTCTGAAAAAGCCCATCTGCAGAAGGCAGCTTTCCTAGGCTGGTAGAGACGGTATCCAATGCTCTGGGAAGGAGCCAGCTCAGATGTAATAATAATTCGGTATTTCACTGGCTGAGGATGGTAACTCTTGCTGTTCTGCTGGCAATTTGCAGGGATATGGTTCTCTGCTTCGTGCATTTCTGACAGACACGGCTATTTTTCCAAGAAGCCTTTGGGCTTCAGACATCATAAATGTGTTGCTGTTTTATTTTAATCTAGGTTGCCATTTGGTGTAGTTATCTTTCTGCTCAATACAAGTTTACTTATGAAGTTTATATTGCCCCTTTGGGAAGTTAGCACAGAGTCCATATATTCTTTAAAAAGCCACTTTATCTTCAAAGAAAACATCCTAAAATTCCTATACTTATTCCAGAGCTTCACACAACGTATGAGAGGCTCTGGAGAGTCCTAGATAACAGGGACCATTTTCTATCTAGATAATGTTTGGACACTCCTTTATAGAGCATGTGGAAATATATTCCATTTTCAAATAGATGCACCCTCCTCCTGTAACATGAGTCAAGAGGAGAAAGCCCACACAGTTGTTTTGGTTACTTAGAAACTTCCATGCCTGATTAATCAGTTTCTCTCCTCTGCTTCGAGGAACCTAATTGAATTTGTCATTTTATTCCTCTGAAATGTACTCACAGATTAAAAAAAAAAAATCTGGCATTTCTAATATTTATTTTCCATACTGCAGTTGCCAAACATACCTCCCTTGAGGATAATATAGATCGGCTTCCATATTAGCTAAGATAATCCTGTGCGTTTTCTGGTCCTTGCCTATGAGGAATGGAGTATCTTCTGCTCTTTTGGTGCGGTTTGGCAGGAACTGAGCCCATTTCTGTACCATAGGGTCTTCTGCACCAGCAATGCACCTCCATCTCTTGCTCCCGCCATATCTTTTCCCTGCAGCATCTTCCAATTACAGTATTCCTTCCATTACCATTAAATTTAATATAATCCATCAAGTAGTCCCAGAGGGGATATCTTTCACTTTGGATTTATCTGCTAATAGACACATGGTAGCAGATGATCTCTCTCTCCCTCTTTTCTGGGAGATTATTAATTACTAACGCGATTCTATCACAGAAAACTGACAGTGTCCAAACATAGTCTTGTATCTTCCCATTTCATTGAATTTCTCCAGTGTAAATTACTGCTTCACAGTCCTGGATTCTATAGGTGCTTGTTGCATTCCAGCACAATTCATAATTCAATATAAAAAAGAAGAAATAAATTATTATGTGGGTGTGTTTCTTTGTCCTTAGTTCCCCATTCATCATTTGATTCTATTCTCTTTGTTGCATTTATACATTAATTTTTCACATGTTTTATAAATGTTGCAGTGGGGGCCTTGGATCAAATTCCCAGCTATAGGCACAGGCCTCCAATCTAGATGAATAGCTTCTTAGGTTTAAGGCCAGAAAGAAACATTAGATCATCTGTTCTTCCTGTATATCACAGGCCATTACATTTCACACAATTACCCATGTATTGAACCTAATAGCTTCTTTGGCTAAAGCACATCTTCTAGAAAGGCATCCAGCCATGATTTGAAATTCTCCAGAGATAAGAATCCACAGCTTCCCTTGAGGATTTGTCCCAGTGGTTAATTACCCCCACTCTTAAAAATATATGCCTTATTTCCCATTTTAATTTGTCTCTCTTCAGCTCCCAGCCACTGGCTCTTGTTATGCATTTTTCTGCTGGTTAAAGATGCTTTTAGTAGCTGGTATTTCCTCCCATGAAAATAGTTCACATGCTACAAGAGAGTCATCTTTCAGCCTTCTCTGATAAAAACTCAAACGTTACAGGCTAGGTCTCTTGCAGAAAAATTGATTTTCAAGCCATTAAATAATTTCTATGGCTTTTTTGGCACCTTTTCCAATTTTTCCTTAAAAGAAATGACATTCGTGTCTGGTTATGATCTGTAGGAGGAAGCTCTGCTGCCTTCTCCTCTGTCCATTTAGTATATAGACCAGGTGTAATGAAGACATAGTCATGCATAAACACAATGCTTAGGTGCAGTGCTGGAAGGTGAAAAGCTTTCTCAGTTTGTTCAGCACAGCCTGAAAAGTGAGTCTTGTCCTACCCAGGACAGGGAGCCTTAGGCTCAACACAGTCTTTATCTGGATGTATATCCTGCCTCCTGCCCTTCCAGCTCATCATGAGATTGGCAAGAAGGGCAATGCTGTGTTGTGTTCCCTTGGGTAAACTGGATGAAAACCTGCTGTACACTGCAGTATGTATCTCCAAGAGCCAGGTACTCCTCAGGGCACTGTCCTGGCCTCTGCTGCTTCTGAAATAAACCTCCAGTAATGGGGTACAAACTGTGAGGTGATGGATGAGCAACCACACTGTGATGTGGTACATGGACTTTGTGGGCATGCTTCACCAAGGATCCACCATGGGGAACCTAACTTTGATGTTTCTGTGTTGTTTTGTCCCCCAAGAACTGGCAACTTCTGTGGAAATAGTGGGACTTCCAGAGAGGGACCTTTTGAGTGGTCATTCCTGGGTGGTCCTAGGGGCAAGGAAGAAGCAGCTATTGAACAAGTTCACTGATGTACCCAGCTGTCCAGGCCTAATGTTTGTTTTTATTAGTGATAAGTAGCTGTGTCTCTGAATGTCTCTTCTAGATAATGAAAGCTTCACTTCAAAAAAACAAACAGCAAATAGCATTAAGGAAGTTTTATGACCAAACTGGGAAGCGCTGTTGTTTTTGCGGCTTGTGGACCCCAAGGAGAAACAAAGACTAGAAGCACTTTGCATCAGGCTCAGGCTGCCTGTTCCATCTGTGTTCAATTAAATCCTGGCCAGCTATCAATACCCATCATTGTGCCTGCTGCCTAACCCAGTGCTGCTGCTGCAAGAGATTAGATGTTGCTGGAGTCTAAGGTGGAGGGTAGATGAATGAGGGAGCCATCCCTTGCCCATCTCTTCAGATCAGGACAAGGGTGCAGCCCCAGAGCTCCTAATTGTGTATATGCATTCATGCTCCAGAATGGAGGTGCTGATGGTGGTTGCTAAAGATTTTAAGTGCCTTTAGATATTAGATGCTGTCAATCTAATGAATTAATGAGGTTTTGTTGGCCTATAGTTGGCATATAGTGCGGTTTATATCTGATTATGGCTTGTAGAAGTACAGGACAGGGAAGGCATCAGGTGGAATTACCTGTGCAGGGATACACAGCCCCAGCACTGTGCCTGCCCTTGCTGTGTGATGTTTCATGCCATTGTCTTCTAGCATGCATGGAGGGATGGCGACCTGTGCCAGACATTTTCCTTCCACCTATGCCAGCCAGCATGGAGAATGTGCTTCAATTCTGTTCTTCAAGCTCCATTAGCAGACTCCAAGCACACATCCCCAGCCAGGAAATCAAAGGCAGTAAATACATTTCAAGTTTCAAAGCAAAGTTAGATGTCGTGAGGAGCACTGGCAAAGATTGTGTTTGCAGGCTGCTGAAGGCAGCAGGGAAGGAAGAAAACACGTTGAGCCATCAACCTCAAGGTTTAGCTTTTACCTTGGAGTCCCACCAGAGGGGCTGAGTTATGGTTTGTTGTGTCACTTCCAAGTCTCCCCTGAATCCCTGCATTCACAGATGGATTAGAGAGAAAATACTCGTACTAATAGGTTGTCCTTAGATCTTGGTCTTTTTGTGGTCATGCTGTAAGGGCTTACCTTTAGACATGTGTAGAGGGAAAGATGAGGCATGGAAGAAGCTTTCTCTGATGCTGAAGCATTTTATTTTTTAGGGAGGGGGGATAGCTATCTATTTACTTCTGATGGAGCCAGGGCAAACCATTTGTTTGATGGATTAGGCCGTTAGTTTTAATTTGTCAGGTTGCCTAGGGTACAGGACAGGCAGGTTTGCTGGAGCAATTGTCTCTATACAAATGGACAGAAAAATGCCTTGAAAAGACAGCATTAAGGGGACTGCACTCCCCTCTGCAGACTGTTCCAGAATACTTACCCTTTAAATCCCAGCCATGTCCCTTGAGGAGACCTGAGTTAGCAGTTAGAAGTAAAGGCTTGTGTGGCCTTTTAGCTGCAGACTAAATACTGCTCTAATAATGCAGCCTTTGTCATATGCAATGCTGGGTTGTATTTTTTCTCTCATAGGAATGGTTTGATAAAAGCTGTTTATGTTTTATGTGCTGTTGCTAATACCTCAAGCCTCTATTATCATGAGTTGCCAGGTGTAAGAGCAATATATGTAATACCAGGCTACTAACTCAGCACTTGCGAGGAACAATATCGAGTCTACTGCTCTTTGCCCAGAGAACTTATGCATTATTGGTAACGTCTGGCTAGTTTGGCCCCCAGTTTAGGTTAGGATGACTTAAGGATACCCAAGGTGTACACATGTTAGTGTGAGGAGAGGTACAGAGTGGACTGCCAGGGATGGGGATGTCTACCAGCTTTCCATGGGCATCTGCACTCCAGGGAAAATGTGGGGTACTTTGCCCTCCTGTGAAAGGGTACAGTTGCCATTACTTTTGTGGAGTACAAGCACCCACAGCTTAGCAGTGTGACTGACTGATGTATGACTGGCCTCTATCCCTCTGCTTGCAAAAGTGGTGGAACTTTTCTAATTCATAGCAGCTTCTCCTCCTGATTTATCTACCAACCCAGCCTCTACAGAAGATTGACTTTTTCTTTATAAGGAACCAGACAGTTTCTTTTTCTTAACAACACAGGCCTATAAAATCAAAGTTTGTCCTATTTTATCTGTGAGTGAACATTTCCCAAATGCTCATGTTGTCATTGGTAGGGATTCAAATAAAATTTGAGAAGCAAAAAAGCACCAAGTGCTCATGCAGCTAAAGAGGTTGTTGTGGCTGACCTGCCTGAGCACTGCAGGTGCACCTGAGATGTTTGTTTCCATAATTGCCCACCAACTGGTCAGCAGCTCCTTCTGCAAAGCATCTGTCTCTGCAGTGACAAGAAACTAGCTGCTTCAATTTCTACTAATTTACTACTTTGATTCCCAGTAGTAATAGTACAAAAACAGACACAGCAGTACAGAGAAAGACAACATGAAGAAGGCAGTGAGAGGAGTTTGCCCCAGTGGAGATGAGCATCTGTGCTAAGGGGTGTTCAGATGCGATGCAAGGGCCACTGCAGCACCATGCTCACCCTGTCTGTGCTGGGACTTTGTACAGCTGTGTGGAGAGGGGTTCACCATGGCAGAGGCATTCACCATAGCATGCCCAGAGCAAGGTGTGCCCATGGCAAGTTGGCCGTGTGACTAGTAGCAGGAGGAATGACTTCATGTTCTGCCCATCTATCTATGGCTTTTCTAAAGATGCAATAGGGGAATTTCAGAAGACTCAACAAAGAGCGTAGGTATCTTTCAAGAGAAGGAAAAGACAAAGGGAATTTTCAATCCCCCGGGTTACTTTTGTTGTTAAAAAAAAAATCGTATTCATGACAGTAAAGTTCTTGGCACTAAGAATGGGGAGAGTTTTCTTAGTTCTTAGTCCTCTAGTGAGGACTTTGCCTTTGAAGAATACGGATGCATCCCTTCAGTTCTGATGCTTCAGTGGGCTCTGAAACTCAGGTTTCCCTCACTGCTCCTGTTTGGAGTACTGAACACTTTTTGACTGTTCCTATAACAATCAACAAGGCCCTGAAGTCCCATTAAATGCTTGGCACAGCAGGAGCCTGTTTTGGTGTAGCTATTAAGATGCTCATGTGACAAATTCTCTGCCAGTTCTCAGTTCCGAAGCCCAGGTCATGCAGCTTGGAGGTGATCTGTCAGGTGAAACTTCCAAAAAGGACAAAAATGTTATTTTTCAGCTGGATCAGTTCAGCTGCATCTGTCTCACCAGCAAGCACTTGTGTTGGCACTCTGGAGGAGGCAGCACAGAGAGGAGGAGGAACAAACTGCCAGAGGGCAAGGGCCCAAAGAAAACATACGTCAGCCTATGTTCTCATGCTTCGCCATGCTCAGTTTCCTCAAGAAACACCTTCCTATCCATTCCCACCTCCACACTGCTATCTAGAAGGCAAGCACCCCATTCCTTTTTGAGACTTCAGTTGGCACTTCTGTAGTCAGCAGAAGTATTTAAGCCTCAGCAGGGGCCAGCTGGTACAGCAGTTGAGATTAGATCCCAAATAACTATTAAAAAACCTTGTGTAATCAGCAAAGGGCAAAGAGCAAAAGTGTAAGAATAGAGTGGCACTGAGTTTGGAGGCCCCCTCTGTCCTTTCTTATGGTAGATAGTAGCTTCATCATGCCTGCAATAATAAAAGAAAGCACCTGCAGCATACACGTCCCAGTGGTATTTTGAATTGGATCAAAAAGAAATGAAATGTAATGATGGACACTCTCACTTCAAATCAGAGCTGAATGCCTTGAATGAGAGGACCCAAAAGATTTCAGCTGAGACATCTATTTAGGAGGTCAGCTTTGGGTCACTATAGCAGTGATCCTTTCCAGCACCAGATGCAAGCACTGTCTGCACTGCTGAGTGAAGTAACTCAGTCTTTTAATTAAGCTAAACTAAACCCTCAAGTTTCATAGAGGAAAATGAGGTTAAATTGTTTACATGCATGTATCCCTTGCATAGAAAACTATTTGGGCTAAATGCCCAATTTGTAGGTGGATAATGTGATCTTTTTTATGACATTCCACTGTTAAGCAACTCTTCCTGCAATCTGTCCTTGAGAACTGTAGAAGTGTGTGTTTTTTTATCAAGTGCACATAGCCACGTTTTGATCATCTCCTTCATCCTGAGTCAGGAACATCAAAGTGTAAAGTGGAAGCTTTTCTTAAAGAGCTATTTGAGGTAAAAAAGCAGGTGTTCACACTTACTGATGATGAAGCACAGGCGGGAAAAAGCCAGCGCTCTTAGCATGTGTCTCACCATGGGCACTAACTCTTTGGTGCAACAATTTCGTCCATGTCCCTGCCAAAGAACCCATACCAGCTACAAAGGTGGGAGCGGGGGTGTGAACCTGAAGCTTTCCTTCCTCTGCAGTATTGTTCACTCAGCACCTGCTAACCTATAAGGGCATATAGGAGGTGACTCGATAGGGAGCTGTGCCCCAGAAGACTTTGCTCTTTTCTCATTCTTACTAGACTTGCTGTGAACTGGCTAATCCTCTTTCTTTGCTTTCTTGTCCAGATCAGTGCTGCAGCTCCACTGACCGCATGCAGAGAGAATGTCCCTCCCCCTGCCAGAGCTGTCAGGCCTTGCTAGTGCTATAATAAGAATAAATAAAGCCCCTCAAATAAATAGGAAAAGATAAGGAGGCAGATAACTGTAATTCTCATGACTGACAGCATTACTCAATTTAGACATTAACATTCTAGCTAAAGCTTTAAACCTTGGATTTACCGAGCATGACTGTTATTAATTTTGCCTACTCTGACTGCATTGGTAGCAGGTAGGTGTATAATTTAAAAATGACTTTGAATAAGTTGCAAGTTAAGCACTGCAGAGACAATAATTACATTTTTTTCCCCAGGCTGCTGCTGAAAGGCCTTACAGCATTTATTATTAGCCTTGTGAAGGTCTGGGAGGAGTATTTACTGCATGGATCCATAGCCTGCATAGTTCCCCACGTTCCTCTATTAAAATGATACCCCTAATTCTTGTTGCGTAACTAAGAAATGACACATAGCAGGTCCCCACCTCAGCATCATTTACCCTGCTATGTCTTAAATCCTTTCTTTTCAGAGTTTCAAATAAAGAGGGTTATTCTTCATCCCTCTTGATGAGGTTTCTCCTCTTGGCCAGGTTACAGCAACCACCAAGCCCTGCCTTGAAGCATAGGGACACCCTAAGGGAGTCCCCAGAGACCCTCACAGCATTACACAGTGGCTCCAGGGGCCACCTGCAACAAACAACAACCAGGGAGTTTCCAGCTCACTTCCCTTCTCCCTTCAGCTCAGTAGAATGTGGGATATGCCTGTTGTGCGGAAGCCTGGAGGGATATTCAGTGAGATCCACTGGGAAAAAGAAGAAATGGTTCAGATAGCAATGGTAGGGCTTGATCCATACAGGTATGGCTATGAATGGTAGAAGAGGTTTCTTCATGAAATCAGTGGCTGTGAGGTTGTTTCACATTATTATTACTGTCATTACTATTATTATTACTACTATCACGTGTACAGATATGTATTTATTTTAGGGATTTTTGAGTATATGTGTTGCCCATTTTCACCAAGCACACACATATATGCATGTATACTGAGAGACGGAAGGGAAACAGTGTCAAAACAGCATCAGTGCAAGTGGCCAGGAAAGGACTCTGTCAGCATTACTGAAAGCAGTTTTGTTCATGATGTTCTCTACCCCATCTGCACACATATGGATAAATAAATTGCTTCACTCCAATGACAAGTCCATTGAACTACTGCCAGACTTTATGATTCTGCATTGACCCAAGAGAACTCAAAATAGATTATTTTGAAGGCAGAAAAAGCAAACCCGAACCAATGAATAGAGAGGCTGTTATTTATTCTGTCTCATCTTTGTTTTAATGTCAGTAAAAATGCAAACATAATGGAATATAAAATTGCACTTTCCAAATGCAGACTGATAGCTTGAAAATCTGGGGCAAGATATTATTTTTCTGAAGTCAATAAAAACTTCTTAGGAACTTTACTGACACAGGATTCCATACCTTAATATGCTTTAACATTAAACTAAGTGCTGCTCTGAATACCAAAGGTGATTTATTGGAAAGCAATAGAAGTGTATGCATATGCCACACCTAGTCATTAAGATTACCTTAGGTTTATGATCCCTTTTCCTCCTAACTGAATCTTACAGATTAGTATTAGATGACTGTTCATATTATGGAGCCCTGTTAATGGCAATCATGTACTGCGTAAGTTATGCTGCTATTTAAAGAAAACTCTATATCCATTACCTGCAAAGATCAATGGAGAAAGACAGAATAGAGGAAGGCATGTATTCTAAACTGCGACATAAACCCCTCACCCTATGCTTTCTTAAACAGGCAAAATGATTTTTTCACTTCTTTCATTATCTGTTCCCAAATATTATGATTTAACTTTTAAATTGAGCCAAAGCTGGACTTTCACTGAAGACAGATGTTTTATGATGTGTGTGCATGATGATATTGTGACTTCTTTAAACAACTGTCAGAAGAGCAGAAACAATATTGGATGCTAATGTAAAAGGGTAAAATGATGACAGTACATTTGCCTGCACTCTTCCTGAGCTGCTATAATGTGGGAAAGCAGTTGCTTGGAAAGTTTGGGAAGTTATTATTTCCCCTTGTGTTGTTTCAAACACATGTAGAAAGGCAGTCAGGTGTTAGTGTCAAGAGAAAGTGCCTGTTTGCAGCAGTATAGCCGCTATGTTCTAGTGAGCATGCAAATATAGCGGGAATTGTCTCCTGGCTGCTTTGGGAATGACACCTTTGAGAAGAAATATTCAGACTTTTTCTTTTAAATGTAATATGTAGTTAAAGATTGAGAGCTAATCTTTCATTTCTAGTTGCTTTTGTCTTGCCAAGACTTTCTCAGTTCATCAGTGACCTAATTTTTAGTAGTGCAAATATTGTGGCACTATCATGATCCAAGGCCCCAGGAAATGCTCAGTATATCCTCCAAGGATCTTCACTGTTCTCAAATCAAGGGGGGAGAAGGAAAACTGCCCAAGAAATATGAAGCTGAGATTAAGTCATGCAGAAAACCTGAGCCTTTCAAATGGGCAGGGATATTTCTACAACATTTAATGGA
The DNA here is from genome assembly GCA_032466535.1 of Forpus xanthops. Lineage (NCBI taxonomy): Eukaryota > Metazoa > Chordata > Aves > Psittaciformes > Psittacidae > Forpus > Forpus xanthops. The sequence continues at coordinate 54,685 of JASSUY010036542.1, forward strand.
TTTTGGATTGGGGGTGTGAGACTTCAGAGAGACTCTTAAGTCTGTTTGCAACCCTTTCTTTCAGTTGTTAGCAAGCAGTGGTGGGAGCGCTGTAGTGTGCCCTGTAGGCAGTAGCATGGCTGAGCTTGCTTTCCCTGTACAGCTTGTTTGCATGACGGTTGGACCACTCCATCATCCCCTACTCACCCACCCATAACTCTGCTGCACTGGCACTGGCCAAAACTAGACTAACTTTAAGTCTTTATATTTACAGCCACCAATAACTAATTTAGGTCATTTCTGCTGTTGGCATCACTCTTTTAGTTTGTATTCCTTTCTCCTGCTCTTTTGTGTTTTGTTTTTCTTAAGTATATGGGTTTATCCTAATGTGACATCTCTGCGCAAACATATGCATCTGAGGAAGGCAAAAGAGATTTATTGCATTTTGGCTAATACAGAGGAAAGGGGAAATTGCCTACATAATGAAACAGGAGATTTGGTTTTAACTACGTAATTTCTCTCGTCTCCATAGTACTGAATATACAAATATAAAATATATAATCTACCTCCTCCTTCAAGCATATCAACGTACAATTAAAACCCACAAAGCTTGACAACCTGTTGTCAAGTTGTTTAAGCAGTTGTTTCAGAATCTGACAGACAAACTTATAAACAAAACGTAGAGCACCAGATTGTGGGATGAAGCAGCATCATCACGTGGCTTCCGCAGTTATCTCAACATTTGGAAAACAAAAAAAGTAGAGGAATACCTTTTCTCCTTGAATAAATAACAGTTTAATTACATTATAGAAATAAAATATGACGGTAGGAATACACTGGAAATCTTACAGAAATACTATTCTGCTACTGGTAGGTAAATGGTCAAAGCTACTTTTCATGACAATCTGGAACAGTACTTGTGTACAAACTATTATACAGGTTGCTAATGAAAAATATTGCAGCAGTTGCAAGGATGTTACCAGCTCAAACAAACATCTAATGATACAATATTCTTCTAAGAGGAAGTAATAATGTTAGATTTACAGACAATAAAGAGTTATGCTCTCCACTTTGAAACACTGGAAATAAAAAGCTCAGGTAATCCAATTTCTTTATATTATCGCAAGGAAAAAGTTTCCTTTCACTATGAACAGCATCCTAAGAAACCCTGTAAACAGTTTATTCAAAGGTAGTATTTGAGATGTCACAGCAACTTCCACAACTGTCCTAGTCTACAATTACAGACTTTTTAGGCCACTGCTTGTACAGATGACTTTTTTTTTTTATTTTTCGCTTATTTACATACATTCAGCCCAATAACAGCAGGTAAAATGCGCTATCTCACAATAGACACACTAACATTTTCATCAGAAGGCCAGTGCAAGAAGATGTGGATAGTGATTGCACAGCATTGAGGAGATAATATTATACAAATATACAATTAAGACTGTTGAGAATCTAACTCTGCACACATGTGACATAGATGGTCTTTTCAGTACATATGCGACACTTGGAGATGGTACAGATAGGTAACTGCAACAATTGCTGGTTGATTGATGACGACGGTGTGGGTGGCTGTGGAACACAGTTATCATTTGGCTGTGCTATCACTGAGTGAAGGTAGGCAACTGCAAATTAGGAATACCTAAAGCTGAGGTTTAAGTACAGCTTATCTTGGAATGGCAGCAGATATTTCTAATTTAAGTTATTCCACTTAGTATGCAACATGTAGGGAAATTGTTGCCACCTCTTTAATAAATGGTTCCAAGTGAACCGATGCAGTTCCCAGAGCTTAAAAAAACTCATGCAAAGAAAGACACCGATGATAGACGGTAACATTTCACAGGATGCTATTTCTTATTGTATCAGTAAGCACCAAGTTAAGTGCCAAGACAGCCCCATTGTCCCATGATTGATCATGTAAAATTTAGAACTTGAATGCACAACGAAATCCAGTTTGCCTTTAATACACGAAAAGACAGTTTCAAAAATGGCTCTTAAAATACCTTTACAATTCAAACAGGCTCCCCCCACCCTCCTCCAAGAGGACTGCTCTAGGATGGACTAGACCTAGATAAAAGAAAGATCTTTGAGGAGGAGGACTTGCACATCCTCTAGGAATCCTCTGCAATCTGCCAGTTTTGGCTGACTGCCATGGCCAGCCAAGAGGATGGTGCCTTGCCCTACCACCTGGGTAAGCTGCAGGGGAGGTGAGTAAAGAAGGAAAGTACCTCTGTGTCTTCCACCTTGCCTGACGAGATCTTTGAAGTGTGCCACCCCTCACCAGCCTGAACCTGGGAGACACTTAGCATCCCCTCAGAACCACTGGCTGACATCAGCTGGGCTGCCCTGCACTAAGGTATCAGAAATGATGTGGGGACACCACCGAGGCCAGAGACCCAGGGATGCCATCGCCCTCTCTCTCCCTATGTAACTCCAAGGACAGATGGCATGGCAGCATGGATTTGGTTCCTCTTACCCGGTGCCATGGAGGGAGCCACACTCTTGCAGCAAGCATCAGGCAGCCAACAGGCTAAGCCTCCTTTGCAGCTAATTTGCAGAAATCAGCCAGAAGAAGGGCAAGGAAATGGCCAAAAAAAGAAAGGCAGCAGAGAGGACAAGCCCAGACCTTCTGATTCATGACAGAACCACAGCATATTCATGCCTCAAAGATTATCCAGAAACATGCTCTTTGTGGTAGTCCCAGGCCGCAGAAACAATTCCACTGCCTAAGAGTCATCGTTTTCCTTCAATAACTTCTTCCTCAAAGCTGATAATGTCAAACCTTGTAATCTGTATCCTGGTTTCACAGTGAGAGTCACCTCATTTCAAGCAGTCTGATGGCCTTAAAAGAAATTATCACCTATTTCTGGCTATTTCAGTTTTAAGGAACACCATCTACAGCCACTGCAGTTGTTAGCGCAGGCTCATGCCATGCTCTGCCTCTTGTTTCCCTTTATTCCCAAATACAACTGAAAGACTGCTTCCCCTAGCACACGGATACATCTCTCAGAGTGGATCAGGACGTTCTTAATATGGTACTCTCATCAGTAATCAGTTGGAAGAACTCAATTTTAGAAACAGAATTCATGTGCAAAGCGTGCAACAAGAAATACAGTTTACATTTGGTCAGTGTCCTATCTTAGTTGTGCTACCATGACTCACACTGGTTAGTGTACTTACACACATACACACACATACACACAGATATTTATTTATATACACGCTCACACAATAAGAAAATGTCTAAGTCTGACAATATTTCCTCCTCTTTTAGTGAAGACGGGAGTTTGGCATCTCAGGCTCTGAATCTGCTTAAACCTGGGATACAGGAATGCAACACATTTCAAGTATACATCAACTGCACAGTGATAACATCTCACATTGAGTCAGACACATGCTGTCTTCAGTGGTCCAGCACCAGCATGTGGCTAAAAAACAGTTGCATGTTATGGGAGCCAATATCCAGGACCTTCACTTCTCAGTGTTCATATTCACGCAACGCCCAAGAGCAGGGCAATAGTCTGTACAACCATAAATGTCCTTCTGTATAAATGCAGTGGTATTTAGAAGTCTGAACCAGTGCATTCCTTTCTTACATTCCTCCTCTATTCCAATGTTGCTGTTACTCTCATATGCATGTGAAAATAAAGGTAGTGGGGCAACAATTTAGTAGAAGAACACAAACCCTCTCCTCTAAGTCCACAGAAGACCAGTAAAAGTGTAAAATTTCCAAAATAGCTCATAAGAATTCTTCAAATACAGTAAGTGTTTTCAATGGGGTTTACATATCACGTTTCACATTATTTCCACGGAACTCTACCTTATCACTTTGTTTATCAGACAAATATCAATAACACAGAATAAAACAGCACACAATTCACAGGACACAACACGTTTTACAAAACCTCTAAAACTCAACACTGCTGCTTTTGGGAAAAATCAAAAACTCCTATTACTTACAGACGTGAAATACACTTCACATTGAAATGAACGGCATGATTACACGGCTTTTTCTCTTACTTGATGGCATTGGTTTAGGATGCATTAGTTTTCAATTAGGTTTCGCCGTTTTTCTCCACACCCCAAAAGGAACCCCTGCTAACCTGGTATTTTCTCTGTGTTCTTTCAGGAAACACACCATCATTCAGTAAACACCTTCTGAGAAAAAGTCTTTTGAAAATCTACCTTGAATCCCTAATTGCAAAACCTCAAGAAGTGGCTGATGGTAATGTTCTTAACACAATCATCGCTCAGCTTACAATGACAAACCAAAGAAATATTACAGGAGGGTACAAACACTTTAAGCCACAGGTTTGGTTTTCTCTGTTGTTGATTTTTGAAATCTTTATTTTTTAAACTAACTCCTTTTCTCACAAGGCTGAGAAGTCTCTGACTTACAACGCTTCAGCAGTCGTGTCTGTGGAGACAGACATGGTAACTTTGGCAATCTTAACTGTGCTCTTAATGCAGCTCTCGGCAGCCCTATGCACATTCCCTGCGTTGTTGGCGTGTTTGTGCTGGCAGTCAGACTCCATGCTGTTGTCGAGGGGCTGCGCGGTTCCTTCGCAGGTGGGGAACATGCTGCGGAAGGCGTGTCGCAAGTCCTTGCTCCTCAGAGCGTAGATGATGGGATTCACTGTGGAATTCAGCAAACAGAGCATGCTACAGAAGGCAAAGACAGTTTTGATGAGCTTGTTCATTTTGCCAAAGACATCGTACACCATGATGGCGAGCAGAGGGCCCCAGCATATGATTAAAACGACTAGGATAAGGACCAAGGTTTTGGCTAACCTGATGTCCATACGAGTTTGATCAGGCCTAGTGATCTGTACCTTACCATCCTCCGTAGACTGGATGATGATGCTTTTCTGTGTGCCTCGCTGAATCATGCGAACAGCGTGGCTGTGAGCCTTCCACAGTATGTACATGTAGGCATAGACAATGAACAGCAAGAGGACGCTGGTGACCCCAATCCAGAACATCAGGTACGTCTCGTCGATGAGAGGGAATATGTCTGAACAAACAGAATTGAGCTTTTTGCAGTTCCAGCCAAGCAGAGGAAGAACGGCTATTACAATAGCGATGGTCCACATCACACAAAACGCTACAACAGCCTTTGGTCGGGTAACAATCCTTTTGTAAGCTAGTGGCCTGTGTATAGATATGTACCGGTCTATTGCCGTGAGGAAAAGACTACCTACGGACGCGGTGAAGGAGGCTGTAACTCCACCCAGTTTGAACAAGAAGACGTTGGGGCTGTCTTTCCGGTGGAAAACATGGAAATCCACAAAACTGTAGACAAAAATCACACTGCCCAGGAGATCAGCCACAGCCAGGCTGCCGATGAAATGGTAGGAGGGTCTACACCGGAGGCTTCGAGAGTGGAGGATGACGCATAGGACAAGGAGGTTCTCTAGGACCGTGAAGGTGCCCAGGGTGAGTGACAGCACAGCGATGGCCAGCTGCTGGCTGGGGTTCAGGATCATAAAGCACTCCATATCCATAAAGTTCTCCCCACACTGTATGTTCTCCTCATTATCCTTAAACGTGGACAGGGACTTGTTGTAAAACTCTGTGATGTTGACCTGATCTGAGGGAATAATGCTCAACAGGGGATCATCTCCTGCAGTCATTTTTTCTTGGAAAGGATCACCCCTGAAGGAAGAGAGAGGGAACTTCTGGGGGTAGTATCCCAGCTTGGATGCCATGTCGCCTTTCATGTCTTCGTACTGGATATCGTTGGAGCCCACGTAAAGGAGATCTGTTGTGATTGTTCGGAAAGTTGTATCTGCGAGGCCATCTAGGATTGACTTCATAACCCCAGTCTTGTTGGTTTCAGAGAGACTTGGGGCACGGAAAAATGCATCAGAGGAAATCCTAGAAGGGGAAAAGATCAGAATTCGTTAAGATGAACAGGGAGACAAACTCCACAAACAATTTAGTTGAACTGTGTCAAACAAAATCGACCTTTCTCTTGTATTCAGCCTAGCTTTGCCACCTGAGGGAATCAGGGTGAGTTGAACACTTAGAAAAGAAATCACCTGGATTTCACTAAAACTGAATTACTCCAAGAAGTGACATGAAAAACAGAGGCACAGGGAATTGAATATTCCACAGCAAAGTAATTTTCATTTCTCATCAAAACCTTCTGAGCTGCTCCACCACAAAGATATTTTTTCTCTAGATCTGAACTTGGCTTTTGATTGCAAAGTACCCCACAGACCAATATTCCTTGGGCATGCTTCATTTAAATACCAAGTGCCACTGCAGGAGCAGCATTAAACTGAATCATCAGGCTTCATTACTTTCCTTTCAAAAGGCACCAAGAGTTTTGAAAACCTGATAACAGAAGGCGAATGAGGAAAGAGCCATGCCCTCGTAAGTTTCATAGTTCACCCAGGATGCCTGTGTATTCGCCTTACCCCGTCACAGCAATCTGAGGTCTCCTAACATCCTGAGTTTGTTGCTGCAAATTTATTAGCAAGGTATCTGATATATGAATACAGGTTTCATTACTCTATTCCTTCCTTCTGCTAAGCAAACCAAGGCTACTGGCATATTTGGGCTGTACGGGGTGGTGGGTTGTTAACCAGCCCTGTCCAGTTTCAGAAAAGGTGACCAGCACTGCTAGCTCAGTGAGTGTATCAATCTGATTCATTCTGCATAGCTCAAAGGCTTCAGCTGGGGCAAACACAGCACCAAGTTTGGGGCAGAGCGCAGCACTGGCCGAAACTCCAGGCAAAAGGGACCAGGAGCTGCTATTCCTCTGAAAAGCAAGGAAATGTAATTTGTCCCACTGGGGACACCCTCAAAAACATTCTGTCCCCACAGAAATGGGGACACATGCAGAAAGTCCAGTGGTCGCTGAGTCTCGTCATACCCAACCTTTGCTCACAGATGGTGGTTAATTGCACAGTGTAACCTTGGGATAACACTCTGATCAGCATCTGAGCATCTTACATGCATCAATATGTAAGACAGGCCTTATAGCTGTTCTTATGCTGTGCTCCTTTATATAACTGCCCATGTAACATGCCTTGAATATGCACTGAACATCTGCTTTGGGGCCCCCTTCCACTGCCAGAGTGGCTGAGAGTGGTCTGAATGTCAATAAGAGCCAGAATCATTGCTTCAGTGTGCTACAGCCATTCTGCATCTGCTACGAGATATCTTGATGATTGCACCAGCAACACGAGCAAACCCAAGCTTCTTCATGTTTTGAGAATGGAGGAAATTATGACGCTCAAGAAATCCCAGATGCTATATATAGGTTTGTACCAACTTAACCTGTTCACTTTACACAACTGACAATAAACGGCCAGAAAGGCCATGAGAGATTATCTCCTGAATCCCAGTGTATTGATCACCTTAACTCCTAAGATGGGATGTGCACAGTATGTACCTCAGCTGAGTTTTCCCATGTAAAATAAAAGAAAGAAGAAAAGGATTCCTCTCTACAACTCTACTAGTACTTAAAACCAGAAGAAATAATGAGCATTTCCAAAAGAAGCAGAGATCATTTGGCTGCTGAAGTATTTCTATGGCACTTACACATAGCATCTGAACACTTAGGACCATATCCACAGTACTTTGAAGTTTTGCACTTGATTCAGCAGGCCGGGACATTCAAGTGTTAAAGGGAAGATATGAACCTAGATCTCCAGAAGATAATGCAACTGAAGTGCTGCAAACAAGGATGACTATGAACAAACCTTACCAGGATGGTCCAACACACAGCACATACTGGCTGCGTCAGCTTTTGCTGACATAATTTGCTCAGCAAATAACAACTTCATTATTAGACAGACAATATTAAGAAATTTAATTTTGAGAGTGTGAGCAGTGAGGGAGGGAAATGTCACTGAAGCACACATTAAAAATGAACAGCCATCATCTAATACGCAAGGTACTCTTCTCGCAGAAGGTACTTTACATCTGTTCCTAGTAGAATTTGCAGATGTTATGCGTTGCAAAAATGACCCTGCTGACAAGTGACAAATCTGCTTTGGGTGAAGTCTGGCAACTTTAAGCTTGGCATTATTAACACCAGTTCAGAATCAGAAGTGAAAAATGTGTTACTCATTTGAGAACTATCAAAAAAGGTTATTAAATAAATCAAATAGTCCTATAAACATGTAAAGATGGCTGTCGCATTGTTATTCCAGCTTACTTCTGACAGAAGACAGACAACCATTTTAATGATTCAAGACACAGCCCCATGTCAAGAAGATGATGTCTGAGTAAAGCTTCAAAAATTGTATGCAACTGAGCACTTCTCCTAGACAGACAAACAAATTGTTATGAAGTAGCTGGTCCCTGCTGGAGTCATGTTAAGTACAGACTTCCTCAGAATAAGGTGCAAGCTGCCATGCAACCCCTACCTTTGTTTGAAATACAAATGAAAGAACAAGAATTCCTGTGTGCTCTTTTGAAGGTGGCAGTGAGTTATGAGACAATATCGCTATGCATGCATATGCTCTGCTAACAACGTGGTTAATGGGATCAGGAGTAGCAAGCCTTACTCTGAATGTCAATGAATTTTTTTTCCCTCTGTATTTTTACATTGAGGTTATTACAGTAATTTCCACCTTATTGTCTCTGCAAAGAGTTTTCTTTGAGAGTACTTGGGAGTTCATTAGTGGTGAAGCTAAGGCTTTGGGGGATGCAGCTGACATTAATTTTGTTTTTGTTTGCTGCTGGGAGTATCATAATTGGAAATATCTAGCAGTTTGTGTGCATGCACCTATTCAAGTAGCAGTTGATTTTTATTAAAGTTGCAGTAAAACAGCCATTCGCCTGATCTGGAACTGCGCTTCACTGGAATTTTGTTTATTTTAATTAGATAGTAACTTGTCCCAGTAAAGCTACAATACTGAAACTCTGTGGACACTGAAGCAATCAGCGAAATTTTCCATGGCTGTTAAGCAAAACCAAGACTGGACCTTTGGCACTGTGGTTATCAGGAGGGTCTCAGTCTGAGGTGTTGCACAGTTTGACATTGACTGAAGAGTCAACAGCAGAAGCAGTGGTTTAGTTCTCGGACATTTTGTTTGATCAGGTGCACATGCCAGTGCCATGCAAGTATTGACTCTGAGCTCTTCTGTTGGAATGTGGAGCAGCAAGCAGGAACCGGCCAAAGAAATGGGACACCCCACACCACATGGCCATGCTGCTCTTTGCAGCTGGCTTGAGTGAAAACCAAACCCATACTGCCCAAGGCATGCAGCCATCTCTGCATTAAATACACCACGAGCCTCTGTGGCTTCTCACAGCTTCTGTAGAAGACCCCTCCTCTCTGGATGGGACTGGGGTGATGGCCACATGCCCCAGCAAAGTACCTTCATGGGCAGGGGGATAGTGAGGGAGAGGCTCTTTGTTCTGCAAATGGAAAGCCCCCCTGCCCTGCCGGAATCCACTGCTCCAACAGAGCCTTTGAGTCTGCAAAGCTCTCAGCTTTGTCCCTTCCTTAAATGAGCTCTGTTACCTCACTCATTTTAAAACAGTTTTAAAGAGAACTGAAACATTGATTAAAGACACGGAAGAGCCCGTGCTAATGCTGGCACTCAAAATTTCTGATGTATTTCCATGAATGCATGCAGCAATTCACAGTAAGTAATGAATTATGATTATGGATAAGGGCTAAACAATAAATAAAAATGTCAACCATCTTTTATCCTGAAAACCAAAACCAGAAAGCCCATAGCTGAACGTTTAGACTTTTCCCACATCAGTGGGTTGATGGGCACTACCAGACCAGCTGTGCAAAGTGACTGCCACTAGATGGAGTGGCTTTTACAAGCACACTGCTTAGCTGTCTGCAGAGACCTGGATTTAATTTCCTCTAGCCCTTTTTTTTCCTAGCCTGTTTTATCCGGGTTCAATCATACGAGGTGTTAAACATCATCCGAAGACACACCTTTGTACCAGTTTGCCCTCAAAGCGAAACAATTAGTGAAGAGTTGAGGGAGCAAGTCTTACTACTGCTCTCCACTGTGTGGTTACATAGAGCCTTAAAAGAAGCTCAGATGCTATCAGAATACAAAGACCCCTTAGGTAAGATATAAAATATGTAATTCATAAAAGGCTGGTAACTCATCTCCAGGGGAGAAACATACCTCCCCTGGAGTTCTTGTGGGACCACAGGACTAGCTCACTCAGGGAACAAGAACGTGACTTCATTAAAATGCTATTACCTATCTTCTCTCCTGCTGTTCTGGGGGAGAGGGAAGGCTGGAACGTTTTTATTGTTGCCTAAAAAAAAGGGCTGAATTTATTATAATTTTCAACCCAGGATGATTGATAGAGCAATTTTAATAGCCTGAATAGAAACAGTGAATATTTGCGTTCTTCCTCAGAAAGTAATTATGAGCAATACAATGATGCTACTGATAACTGCAAAACTGTTTATGTGGCAAGAAAAGGAATCACAACAAGGAAGGGAAATGCACAATCAAACCTTTCTAGCTTCTATTTCAGAAAATATTTTGATCTCCATGCCTATACAATTCTTCTGTGATACCCACAGCTAATTAAGAGCAGGCTAAAGGACAAATAAGCGTAACTGAAAGTTTCTGAATGCGTAAAAATATGTAAATGCTTTCTCTTTGCTTACATATTATAAGGTTTGTAAGTCCTTTGGAGAAGGGCTTCTGGTAAGTTTGCATGGTGCCCAGTACACCGGGACTCCTACCAAACTGGATCCACAAAGCGCTACCATGGAAGAAACAGCAGTAATTTATACTCGTGTGTAGTCAGCTGAAAAAGCTTGAGAGAAATTGAGATCTTCCATAATAACTGTTGGCCTCCAGGAATTAGAACTGTCCTATAAAATGAAAATTTATTTGGCTAATAATTACCTTATCCCATATGGCGATGAACAATACCGCTTCGAGGACAGAACAAGGTTTCTAAGCCTTGGAGAAAGAAACACACAGCCTGAGAAATGGCACTTTCAGACTCAGTAACACCAAGCAAGGAAAAAACACGTGTTGACGATGATGTGAAACCAATATTACCCCTATCCTATTTACTGCTGGTTTTCTATTCCATCTCAAACACCATGCTACTCCTAGGCTATAAATGTCAAATATGCTGTTTACTCCTAAATCAGGAAAACTTGCATTCACTTCAGTGGGAATTTTCTCTGTGTGTGGGATTGGGAAGGAGTACAGACACTAGAAGAGAAGCAAATGACAGATGCTATCTTCGAGTTACAAGGCACTACCAGCTGTGGGGTAAACTAGGGCATGCAAGTACTGAACCAAACATTCAAATGTATCACACTGATATCTTCGGGAAGTTGAACCTTAACTAGCAAGAAACCACAGGTACACGGTTATTTATGTTAATTAACATAAATAACATTTACACACTAGCAGGATAGGGGCTTGATGGTTCTAAACTGGGGACAAAACTCCCCCTACATGACACCCCCTTGCATCTAGCAGCTGACAGTTTGGATGACAAAAGCAGAAGGAAGAGTAATCAGTGGCCAACAATGTTTTTTAAAAGCAGTAACATCATTTCCTCCCTCCAAAGTTTTGTTGGGGAAAACGGATGTGCGCACCAGTTTTTGCACAGGTGACTTGCAGGCACAGGTCAAAAGGGGCTGTGCCTTACCTCCCGGACAGGCAGGGCATACATGTGTGTTTAACATCAGAGAGGTTCAAAGGTGAGGTTGAATTCCTGCACTGTTTGCTGCAAGTGAAGGACTCCAACTTTGCTCTCTTGTGAGCCAGGCGAGCATTCTGGCAGCCTCTCCATTCTGCTTCCTATTCCTAAATTGCTCGAGCTGTTCTGCATTGGATAAGGAGTTAAACATCCAGAAATAAAGGCACTAACTGATATTCCAGCAGGCAGGGCACACACCTGCCGAGAGGCTTAGTTTGAAGCCCTGTCTCTGAATCAAGCAAAGTAAGTATGTGTCTCTTTCACAAGCCACCCAGCCGCAGGGGGAAAAGCAGGGACAGCTGCCCCATCTGCCTCTGAATAACCCCCAAAGCTCCCAAGTTCACTCGAAAGCCCTCAGCTTGTGAAATACAAGCCCCTACACACGCATTTCTTACCAAGTCGGTGACAAGATGAAGTACTGAAGCCACAAATCAGCAAGGGGAGTGTCAGAGTCACGTTAATGGGAAACTACAGCTACCTGGTCTGCCTGGCTTTTGTGAGAAAGGAGGGAAAGCGGAGACAGCTATCTTAAAGCAACTGGGATTTTAAGGTCTTTCACAGATTATTTTGCATATCTTAATTTCATTTAAAGCCATACTTTGAGGGAGAATGAAGAGGACTGCTTAAGTATGAAAGGCTCAGATGAAAGCAAGAGTGAGCTTGTATTTGCTTAAAATCAGCTCCAGTTTAGAGACCTATTTCCCAATAAAGCTGAGTAAGCAGCTAGTATGAAAAGTTTGATTCAATGCTTTGGTATTTACATTTTAAAGAAAAATGAAGAGAACTCATTAAACTTTTAACTCTCAAACTTCTTCTTTTTCACAAAAGAAAAAAAAGGATTTATCTTGGATTTCAATATTCCAACAGAAACTGCTTAATTTCCAGATATTCTCTAATGTCAAAAGGTGCAAGCACTTATTACTGCTGAGCAGAACTGACATAAATGCTAAATGGAGACAGAGAAGCCCAGCCAGGTGCAGAGATGGGGGTTGAACACTCAGTCTCCTGGAAGTACCTAGAACAGACAGCAGCTTAACACACAACGTGTAGTTGAAGGTACAGAAGTCATTTGAAAGAGCAGAGTAGCACATGAAAGACTCAGGCTCCACTGGATGCCAAATGCTAAAGGTCCCCAGAAGAATATATTGCCTAGAGGATGGAAATAGGGGAAAAAATACATTTATTAAGAAAAAAAATTATATATATATATGTATATATATACAGAGAAAACAGCTTCCATGTAATAGCCAGAGGAGAATAAAAAAAGGTAAGAATTTGATGCAGCAGAAAATATCAGTGAACTTTTTTAGAAGAGTCAGGGTTAGAGACAGAAAGGTAACAAAACCATCAAGCTCCAGGGAGAATGCTTATACACTGCACAGAGCACATGTCTGCCTCATCCTAACCCCTCCAATAAACTGTGGTCATAACACGTTTTAATCCAAAACTTTCTGAGATAACAAGGAGATGCTGAGAGCAAAGGTAATGCTGGTTAAGTCACTGGTGTGATGGGGATTGACAGGAGAAATAACTACTGTCCTCATATAGGGAATAGGACATCTCCAGGTGAGATGGGAGCAAACAAGGAAAGAGAGGGAGACACAAGTAGAGGGAGCCCCTGGGAGGCAGGGATGCAGATTTTAAGGAGAGAGAACTGCCTTTGTGATCAGCTTGAGGAAAGCAGATCAGGTGAAGGAGAAAACTCACAGGAGAAAAACCTCCCTCCTCTTCCAAGCTACTCGAACTTCAGAGACAGTTCTGTAATCTGAAGGATATAGCTAGTGGGATTTTCAGATCTCACCGTAAAGAGAGAATAGACCCACTGCTCTGCAGGCACCAACGTGCTCTTTTGAAAGTCCATTTCTGATCTGTATTCAAACGGTGAAGGAAAATGCAAAGGGCTCTGAGAAGCCATCCTCGGTAAGGTCAGAGGAAAGGAGAGTGCTGTGCACACTGACACATGGGACCAAGCTGGGGACACTCAGGTGAGATCAGTTGAGCAAATCTGGCCAGGGACATTAATAAAAATGAAACTGCTTAAGCACAAAAGTAGGATACAGACCTCAGAAGTAGAAAGGAAGAGAGAATGCTCAAATAGAACCACTGAGTGACCCCACAGAGCACATAAACACACCAGAATGGAAAAAGGTGTTTACAGGCAACGACAGAAAGTTAGTGCACAGAAGGTCAGCAACATACTGCAAAGCAACATCCCTTCTACCTCAGTCCTCACGAGCCTACTTCTCCCGAAAATTGTTATTAGGCCACCAAGTACTGGCCATGCTCATAAGCTAGAACAGGAAGGCTTTTGGCGAACGCAATGTCCCACGCCATCAGCATTAGCGAAGGATGAAAATATGCATTCCAATTAAAAAATGTAAACCATTTTTTCATTTCTGGAGCTGCCTGGCCTTTCATAAAATTTAAATAAGCTCAGAGATTATAATGATATTCAAATATATTGCCTTCACACACACAAACAACTTGTGAAATTATCTGCCAGCATATTAAGCCACTACGCCAGATTGCTTGGCAGTGGTGCATGTCTTCGAAATATGCAGATACTTCTCTTTTTTGACAAAATAAAAGAAGGAGAGAAGTGAGAAAGAATTACAGCAGAATCTGATATCTGAGTAGCCAGAGCAACAAATTGCAGGCACTTAAACCAGTATTACCCCAGATTTAGAAAAACAGTTAAAAGATATTGAGTGATGAGTTATGACTTTTTATGTGTGTGCATGCGTTCCTTTCTATGTGCAAGCTTACAGACATACACAAACCCATACACATGCCTAGAGGAACAAGTAAAATCTCACAAATGCTGAAGTAGTGTTTGTCATGCATAAATTCAAATTCCCAGTGCCAGGGGACAAGCAAACTAACTAGGAGTGTAAGTACAAAAAGATATAGGCAAGATGACCACTGAGGATCTTTCTGAATTCCTGTATACACAGCATTGCCGGGGAAAAGCAGGAAACTAAACTGAGTACATCCATCACTGAGAACCTGTAAAAAAGACTTTGCATGTATACATATATACAGGTACTTATTTATATGCTCCAAACCTATGCCACATAATTTTCCAGGTACATGCATAGTCTGGACTCCAGTACTGCATTGTTTAAAACAGAGGCAGAACTGGCTAAACCCAGTGACTTCCAAGAGCATGTTTCACACAGTCACCACAATGGGAACGTGGGAGCTCCCCAAGCCCCTAAGCACAAACTTTAAGAGGTTTCCTAAAATTCATTAAGATGAAAATGACTCCTCTAAGGGCTGAAAGGGAACTAACATTATCCCTTGCGAAACTGCTCCTGCTCAGTACATTGTAGCGAGTTAACACACCTTTCCTGAGAATATACAATTGCCATAAAACAGGTTAACACAGGATGAGGTATTATTTGATGCCATCTAGCCTCAATCTATACAAACAAGTCAACATCTGAAACGTGTTAAAACATCCAGTTTCACAAACAGGTCAGCCAAAGTATGAGGAGTGACATTATACTAACACATAGAAAAGTGAAGTCCCTATTTTAATTGCAATTTGGATGTGGGTAGCTTTATGAAAAAAGGATGTTTCTACTGTAGAAAGGCAGAACTGGGCTTGGTGTGCTCATCACCATAATGCCCCTGCATGAGGCACAAATGGTAGAAGAAAACGTGCTCCAACCTTATGTTGCAAACCCAATCATTTTTCATGGGCAACAATGGCACCTTCGGGAAAAAGGAAAAAAAAAAAAGAAGTTCTTTCTAACGAGAAATTGATTTATAAGTCATTATAACCATTTCAAAAGGACAGGTTGTGGCTGGTTTCAGCGATCATTAACAGAGCCATGCACTTTCAAAGAGCCTGAGTTCTGGGGAGGGGGGGCATTCTCATCCCACCAACAGCGATCGGTTATGCACTTTTTGCAGCAGTACAGTCTAGATATGGAGACATAAAGAGCAGTACTGAGAAGATGGGCTGTCACATTTTTAACTTTGCATTAATAACAAATGCCGTTGCTGCCTATTCTGGCACATTTGCAGCTTGCTTTTAAGTACAAGGGTCTGGCATGCATTTCCACTATAGATAGGAAGATAAGAGCAGCCTTGTTATGATTAAAAGGGTCTATTTCCCTCTGCCTTCTGTGTCCATCTGCACAGCTGCTTTGAACTTGGCCAAATCCCAGTGTTAGGGCTGCCCACAGTACATATTTTAGATCAGCATCAGGGTGTGTGAATTCACTATTAGAGAAGAGAAAAACCTCCAGATTCTCACTTAAATGGTCGATGAGTGGTTTTGTAGAACACTCATCCTAAAATATCTATGGAACGCACCTAAAATCATTTACTGTTTCAGGAGCCTCAGAAAAAGCCAACAGAGACATCTGCAAAGAAACGAGGAGCAATCACCACTGAGAAAAATGAAATCTGCAGATGGCTAGGTAGCCAACTGCATGACCAAAGAGGTTACAAAGTTTGCATTGGAGAAGTTACAGCAATTTTTCTTAGAACATGCAGAAGCAGAGAAACTAGGTGAGAGGAAGATAGCGGACGAGACCTACAGAACCATGAATGGAGATGTACTGGTAAAAATCTTGGGCAATACTAAATGAATATCTGGGTTTGGGCTCTCCCTTGCCTCTTAACCTCCTCACTTACCTCTACTGAGTATAAATGAAAGCCATCGCAGCTCCCACTCTAGCATGTAACACCTTCGTCACCAAAACTCCCAATGGGATAACAGCCTCCAAGCATTTTGGGATGGCCACACTAAAGGCTGAAAGTCAGAAATTACTTAAAAAAAAGTTATTTAATTTCTAAACTTCCACTGCCCAATCAGAAACCTGTGAAGGGAGAAAGGAAAAGGCAGGCTTGCATTGGCTAAGACCTGCCATTCCTTCAGCAGAGCATGAAAGCCTTTAATGAGGTCCTTTATGCCACTGAGCTAACATAATTCACCAAAGAACAACAGCCAGGATCAAAGGCGCCCACCTGCTCATACTCACAGTACTATAACCTGCTTCCACCTTCACCTTGAGTTTTATAGGTATTTTGATTTAATTACTGAGGGTTTAGGTGTTATCAAATGGTCAACGATTTAAATTCAGAGCAAACAGCTGATTTCTCCACATAGCCAACTTTTTCTTTTTTCCTCCTGGCAATAGAAGCCCGCTGGCTCACTCAGAGAATAATTGCTTTTATCAATTCTGCTTTAAAATGCTTTTATTCAAATGGTTCTGCCTCTCATTCCAAAGACCAACAGATAATAAGGCAAAGCTGCTCCTGGTTGCTACAAAACTAATTTTAACCTCAAGCAAATCAGGAATTACACATTCATCTTCTAAACTGTTAAAGATGTTGCGTTCATTTCTTTTACGGCTGATTTAATAAACTCTGCCTGCATAATAAATATTCCTACTATAGTTGCATGTTTTTCTTCCTTTCTTGAAAAGGGAAAACCAATGCTGGCAGCTTGTATGAGGTGTAATTCGAAAGCATTAAGCACACCCAAGTAATTTTTGCAATGTTGCACATATTGTTACTAAATATCATACTAAATATCATACTCTGATCCTCTGCATGATTTTGGTACATATGAACAGCAATGCCACCCCAGCAGCAAATGCTATATTCCTCTAAGAAAAGGTGAACAATAACAATGAAAACAAGGTGATACATCTAAGGGAAAAAAACAGAAAAAGAAAACATTACTACACCTTTAACAGGTTAAAAAAGCCACACTATGGGCAATTTTAAAACCAGCCAAACTTGTAGATACTCAAGAAGGAGTATTTTGCTATCTGGCTCTATGTTATTTATGTCCCTTTATCTTCTGAAAGAAGAAAACATAGCAAACAAGACTGTTCATATGATGAGTTGCTGCCGTACACAAAATAACACTGATGGTAATTTTAAAGAAAGAAGAAAACTATAGACATCATCTTCTGACACCATTTTACTTAATCAAACCGAAAACGCAGTAAAGAGCTTTCTCCTACCAAAGGCTTGGTACCTACCTCATCCAGGGGTGTTCTCAATGGAGATTTGCAGGCGTCTTTGAGACAAAAAGATGCCCATTTAAAATAAGCCCATCTGGTTACTCTTAATTATTTCTCAACAGCTGAAGATTTTGCATGACAAACACTGCGTGAAGTTTAAAAAGATCACTCTTTTTCGTCTGTTTTCCCCCCAGACCTCCGAATTTCAGGCAAAAAAAAAAAAAAAAAAAAAAAGCTACAAACCCAGCCAACCAACCAAAACCCTAGTGGGGTATTCTGAAGATGCCAGATGCCTAAAGTGACATCTTTTAACAGAACATCACTGCGCACAAAAATCACGAACCGCCTTTTATTTCGCTTCCAGCCTCCAAGGCAGAGTTTTGGGAGGAGAAGTGCACAGGAAAACCGGGTGAATGTCACCCGCCGTACATCACCGGCGGCTGAGGACAAGAGGAGAAACCTCCGATGTCAGATGAGGTCCTGTGGGAACCCGGGAGGCCGCCGGCCCCGCACACAGAAGAATAGACGCGCGTTAACCACGGCGGCACTCGCCCCCCGCCCACCGCGGGCTCCCCTCGAGGGGCAGCGGGTTCCCTCTGTCCTCCGCCCGGGATCGCGAAAGCAAACCGCGCATCTCGGGCCACCGGCTTCTCCCAGGCGGTCCCGAGGACCTGCCAACTCTACACAGCTGCCCGGGGCCATGCCCGGGGCAGAGATTAGACCCGCGCTCCCCCGGCCCCTCCGCACGGCGAGAGGCGGCGGCTCCCGGGAGGGATGCGCCAGCAGGCAGCCCTCTCCTCCGGCCGCTCCGCCGTCGGGGCGGGCGGTGTCACCCCCGGCACCCCCTTACCCACGCCGCCAACAAACTTTGAGGGGGACGACAGCTACCTGGCCCCCGGGCCGGTGGGCACCCGCTGCCCGATCCCGCCCCCCCCCCGCCCCGCGCCGTCCTTACCCTCCGCA